>CAUYRH010068053.1:0-87167 GCA_963574655.1 Perodicticus potto
GGTGCCTGTAGTCCCAGCTACTTGGGAGGCGGAGGCAGGAGACTCACTTGAGCCCAGGAATTGGAGGTTGCTGTGAGCTGTGATGCCACGGCACTCTATCCAGGGTGACAGCTTGAGGCTCTGTCTCAAAAAAAAAAAAAGAATGCTGATTCAGACTACAATGAGACATCGTTATACCCCAATCAGATTGGCTAAAATGAAATATAGTGGTGACACATAGAGGAATCAGATTGCTCAAATACAGGCACTTGGATATAATTTTGTAATTGCTAAATTAAAATCTAAACTAATTGCCAGAACTAAAATCAGCTTCCTAAGAGGTAGTTAATCGTGTGTGTCAACTTGGTCATGCTATGGTACCCAGTTGTTTGATCAAATGCTAGCTTAGAGATTGCTGTAAAGGTGTTTTTTAGATGTGATTAACATTTAAATTTGACTAAAGCAAATTACCTTGCATGATGTGGGCAGGTCTCATTCAATCAGCTGAAGGCTGTAAGAGAGAAGAGTGAAGACCCCAGAAGGGGCAGGAATGCCTCCCCCAACAGCCTGTGTGCTCAAGATCAAAACATCAACTCTTCCTGGGTCTCCCGCCTGCCAATCTGCTCTCCAGATTACAGGCTTCTCGGCCCCCACAACTGTGTAAGCCAGTTCTTTAAAATAACTATTTCTCCACCCCACCCCCTTGGTTCTATTTTTCTGAAGAACTGTGACTAACCCATATGTAATTGCGCTCTCTGGCATTTATCCCAGAGAAATGAGTGTATTTTCAGGCAGGAACATGTACACAAATGTTCGTAGCAGTTTGATTTGTTTCATAGCCTAAAACTAGAAACCACCCAAATCATGGTACATCTACACCATGGAATACTACTTAGCAATAAAAAAGAACCAGCTATTGATAAAAGCAACAATTCATTTTTTAAAATTTTTTTATTAAATCATGGTTGTGTACATAAATGCAATCATGGGGTAAAAGCAACAATTTAAAATAAACTCAAGGAAATGATGCTGAGCGATAAAAACTGATCTCAGAAGGCCACTCTGGGCTCAGCACCCATAGCACAGTGGTTATGGCACCACACCTATAGCAAAGGCTGGCGGGTTCAAATCTGGCCTGGGCCCGCCAAAACAACAATGACAACAACTGCAACAAAAAAATAGCCAGGCTTTATGGAAGGCACTTGTAGTCCCAGCTACTAGGAGGCTGAGGCAAGAGAAATGCTTAAGCCTAAGAGTCTGAGGTTGCTGTGAGCTGTGACGCCACAGCACTCTACCGAGGGTGACATAGTGAGACTCTGTCTTAAAAAAAAAAAAAAAGGCTACATTAAACAGGATTCCATTTACATAACAACCGTGAAGTAAGATATTATAGGAATGGAGAACTGACCTGTGGCTTCCAGGAGTTAGGAAGGGGAAAGAGAATGGGTGTGGCTGCAGAGGTGATCACAGTGGACAACGGCTGAGCACCTTGGTTGTGTGGCTACTCAGGCTACACAGGTGATGAAACTACATACAGCTACACAAACATACACAAATGACACAGGAGTAAGTTCTCTGTACTATGTCAGCCTCAGTTTCTTGGTTTTGCGATTGTACTACAGCTGTAGGTGATATCAGCATTAGGGGAGGCCGGGTGGGGAGTGCATGGAGCGTCTGTGCACATTCCTTCACAGATTCCTGTGAATCTACCATCATTTTGAAATAAAATGGTGAGATAAAACACACGTTTTTCTTTTTCTTTTTCTTTTTTGCCAGGGCTGGATTTGAACCCACCACCTCTGACATATGGGGCCAGTGCTCTACTCCTTTGAGCCACAGGCACCACCCTAAAACATAAGTACTTTTAAAAACAAATATATATATATGTATATATTTATACCAAGACTCGCCAGCATTATAAGAAAAAATTGACAAATCCACCATGGTATCACAGCTTACAGCAACCACAAACTCCTGGGCTTGAGAGATTCTCTTGCCTCAGCCTCCCTCGTAGCTGGGACTACAGGCACCTGCCACAATGCCTGGCTATTTTTGGAAATGTCTCACTCTGGCTCAGGCTGGTCTCAAACCTGTGAGCTCAGGCAATCTACCTGCCTCAGCCTCCCAAGTGCTAGGATTACAGGCGTGAGCCACTGCTCCCAGCCAACACGAGCTATTTTTGGAGATGAGGTCTTGCTCTGGCTCAGGCTGGTCTTAAACTCCTGAGCTCAGATGATCCATCTGCCTCGGCCTCCCAAGTGCTGGGATTACAGGTGTGAGCCATCACGCCCAGACCTTATAATATTAAGATATTATATATCTTGATAATTGATAGGATATAGTATCTGAATACTATTAATAATATCGATCTAGAGACCAGGTATGGTGGTTCATGCCTGTAATACCAGCACTCTGGAAGGCTGAGCAGGTAGAGTGCTGGAGCTCAGGAGTGTGAGACTAGCCTGAGCAAGAGTGAGACATCATCTCTAAAAATAGGTGGGCATTGTGGCAAGCACCTATAGTCCCAGCTACTCGGGAGACTAAGGCAGGAGGGTTACTTGAGTCCGGCAACTTGAGGTTGCCATGCCAGGGCACTCTAGCCTAGGGCAACAGAGTGAGATTTAACCTCAAAAAAAAAATAAAAAACTGGGTGGTGCCTGTGGCTCAAGGAGTAGGGCGCTGGCCCCATATACTGGAGGTGGCAGGTTCAAACCTGGCCCCGGCCAAAAACTGCAAAAAAATAAATAACTAAATAAAAATAAATAAATAACTTACTACAAAGAAACTAGGCCTATGTGTTTTTACAGACGAGTTCTACCATAAATTCAAAGAACAGATAATCCAAATATTATGCAAAATTTTCTGGAGAAAAATTTTATGAGACTAGTATAATCTTGATATCAAAGCCAAAGAGGGACGAAGTGGGATGTGTTGGCACTTCTGTAGTCCCAAGGAGTGCCAACATGTCCCATTTCGTCCCTCTTTGGAGTTCAAGAGTAGCCTAGTCAATACAGCAAGATCGCTCTCTCTTTAAACAAACGAACGGACAACAAAACCAAAATACAAAACCAAAGAGGGACATTACAAGAAAGGAAAAATACAGGCTAACCCTATTCTGCAACTGCATAAAGTATGTTCAACTTGGATTAATCCCAAGGAATGCGAGGTTAGTTTAATATTTTAAATGTGCTGTTATTATTATTATTATTATTATTATTATTATTATTATTATTATTATTATTTTGAGACAGAACCTCAAACTATCACCCTGGAGAGAGTGCCGTGGCATCACAGCTCACAGCAACCTCCAACTCCTGGGCTCAAGCAAATCTCCTGCCTCTGCCTCCCAAGTAGCTGGGACCACAGGCGCCCGCCACGCCTGGCCACTTTTTGGTTGCAGCCGTCATTGTTGTTTGGCGGGCCCGGGCTGAATTCAAACCCACCAGCTCAGGTGTACGTGGCTAATGCCTTAGCCCATTGAGCCACAGGCACCAAGCCTATTTTTTGTTTTTAAATTGAGACAGAGACTTACTTTGTCACCCTTGGTAGAGTGCCATGTGTCATAGCTCACAGCAACCTCCAACTCTTGGGCTTAAGCGATTCTCTTGCCTCAGCCTCCCAGTAGCTGGGACTATAGGAACCTGCCACAACTCCTGGTCATTTTGTTCGTTTGTTTGTTTAGCAGGCCCGGGGAGGGAACACCAGCCCCGGAGCATGTGGCTGGTGCCCTAATCACTGAGCTATGGGCACCCAGTCAAAATGTGCTGTAATTCATAACATAATAGGTGAAAGGAGTAAAATCACATGACTTCCTCAAGATACAGAAAAAACATTCACTAAAATGTGAATGCAATGTCTGGAATACTATTGCTTCAAAGAAGAAATGGGCCAGCCACCAAGTCATGAGAGGGCACCAAGGAGCCTTAAACGCACATTACAAAAAGAAGCAACAGCTATGTACTGTCCTTCCAACTATATGACACTCTGGGAAAAGACAAAACTATGGTGACAGTAAAAGGAACAGTGGTTTCCTGGGGTCAGCCGGAGAGAGGGGTGGTCAGGTGGGGCAACAGATTTTTAGGGCAGTGAAGCTGCTCAGTGTGATCCAATGAGGCGGATTTATGTCAGGACGCTTGTCCAGACCCACAGAATGTACAAGAGGAGAGTGAGCCCCAGGTGACACATTCCACGTGGTAATACTATGTCAACTGTAAGGGGGACTACTCTGAGGGGGGATGTTGATAATTGGGGATGCTCTACCGCAAGGCAGGCAAAGAGTACATGGAAAATCTCTGCAGCTTCTGGTCAATTTTGCAGTGAATTTTTTTTAATCTTTTGGTTTTTGTTTTTTTTTTGAGACAGAGTCTCACTTCGTCACCCTCAGTAGAATGCTATGGAGTCATAACTCACAGCAACCTGTATCTCTTGGGCTTAAGTGATTCTCTTGCGTTAGCCTCCCTAGTAACCGGGACTACAGGCAACCATCACAACACCGCGCTATTTTTTAGACTCGAGGTCTCACTCTTGCTCGGGCTGGTCTCAAATCCATGAGCTAGGCAATCCACCTGCCTTGGCCTTCCAGAGTGCTAGGATTACAGGCGTGAGCCACTGTGCCCCGCCTTATTTTTTGAATCTTAAAGAGAAAACCCTCAAAGTCAGTTCATGTAGGTTTTAAAATGAATTTTTAGAGGGCGGCACCTGTGGCTCAGTTGAGTAGGGCGCCGGCCTCATATACAGAGGGTGGCAGGTTTGAACCCGGCCCTGGCCAAACTGCAACAAAAAAATAGTCAGACATTATGGCCAGCGCCTATAGTCCCAGCTACTTGGGAGGCTGAGGCAAGAGAATCGCCTAAGCCCAGGAATTGGAGGTTGCTGTGAGCTGTGCCGCCATGGCACTCTACCAAGGGGTGGAGTGATAAAGTGAGACTTTGTCTCAAAAAAAAAAAAAAGAATTTTTGGTAACTGCCAAGCCTGGTGGCTCAGACCTATAATCCTAGAATTTGGGGAGGCTGAGGCAGGAGGGTCTCTTGAGCCCATGAGCATGAGGCTGCAGGGAGCTATGACTGAACCACTGTACCTCAGCCAGGGCACAGGGGAAGAAAAGAATTTTTGTAAACCAAGACTCTATCAGAAAAAGGCCTTTGGCTCTGCGCTTGTAGCTCAGCAGCTAGGGCACCAGCCACATACACTGGAGCTGGTGGGTTTGAATCCAACCCGGGCCTGCCAAACAACAATGACAACTACAACCAAAAAAGAAAGAAAGAAAGAAAGAAATCGCAGGCGTTGTGGGAGGTACCTGTAGTCCCAGCTACTTGGGAGGCTGAGGCATGAGAATTGCTTAAGTCCAAAAGTTTGAGGTTGATGTGAGCTGTGATGCCACAGCACTCTACCCATGGTGACAGCTTGAGACTCTGACTCAAAAAAAAAAATAAAAATAAAAAGGCCTTTGACAAACCTGATTAATGATGATTTGCTGATAGCATTCTCTTTTGTGATAAGGAATAAAATAGTAATGCCTGTTATGGTAAATTCTGTTCAAAATTTTATTGATAAACTATTAGAATTAGTAAGATTTAATGGGCGGCACCTGTGGCTCATCAAGTAGGGTGCCTTCCCCATATACTGAGGGTGGCGGGTTCAAACCCGGCCCCAGCCAAACTGCAACAAAAAATAGCCAGGCGTTGTGGCAGGCACCTGTAGTCCCAGCTACTCGGGAGGCTGAAGCAAGAGAATCGCCTAAGCCCAGGAGTTGGAGGTTGCTGTGAGCTGTGACATTATGGCACTCTACCGAGGACAACAGAGTGAGACTCTGTCTCTAAAAAAAAGAGTTTAACAAGGTGGTGATCACAAAATTACTATTAAAACTTCCATTGAATTTCTAGAAAACAGCAAAAAATATCCTTAGCAAATTTAATTTAAAACGATAGACTCGGCGCCTGTGGCTCAAGTGGCTAGGGCACCAGACACATATACCTGAGCTGGAGCGCGCAAATTTGGCCCAGGCCCGCTGGACAATGATGACAGCTGCAGCCAGGAAATAGCCAGGCATTGTGGCGGGCGCCTATGGTCCCAGCTGCTTGGGAGGCAGAAGCAGGAGAATCACTTGAGCCCAGGAGTTGGAGGTTGCTGTGAGTTGTGATGCTACGGCACTCTACCCAGGGTGACAGCTTGAGGCTCTATCTCAAAAACAAACAAACAAACAAAAAAAAACAATGAAAGATAATGTCCCAACTACTAAATCTAAGAAAAAATATGGAAGACTTTTAAAGGAGAAAATGATTTTTAAAATTTGTTGAAAGATCTAAAAGTAAGCTTGAGCAAATGGATAAATAAACCATATTTTGTGAAGAGATGCAATATTTTAAAGATGTTAATTTTCTGCATTTGGTGTATAGATTCAGTATAATTCTAATAAGAATCTCGATCAAGTTTTTCAAAGAATTTGGTTCTAAAAGTTTCCGTGCAAGTCCAGGCACTGTGTCTCACACCTGTAATCCTCTCACTCTGGGAGGCCAAGTGGATTGTCTGAGCTTAGGAGTTTGCAGTCAGCCTGTGCAAGAGTGAGACCCCATCTCTAAAAATAGCCAGGCATTGTGGCAGGCACCTATAGTCCCAGCTACTTGAGGTGCTGATACACAGGGATCACTTGAGCCCAAGAGTTTGAGGTTGCTGCAAGCTATGATGCCACGGCACCCTACCGAGGGTGACAAAGTGAGAAAAGAAAAAATTATGGGCGGCGCCTGTGGCTCAGTGAGTAGGGCGCCAGCCCCATATACGGAGGGTGGTGGGTTCGAACCCAGCCCTGGCCAAACTGCAACAAAAAAAATAGCTAGGCATTGTGGCAGGCGCCTGTGGTCCCAGCTACTCAGGAGGCTGAGGCAAGAGAATCACCTAAGCCCAAGAGCTGGAGGTTGCTGTGAGCTGTGATGCCACAGCACTCTACCGAGGGTGACAAAGTAAGACTCTGTCTCTAAAAAAAAAAAAATTAAAAATAAATAAAAAGAAAAAGAAAAATATCTGTGCAGTGGCAAAGGGCCTAGAATAGCCCAATGGACGAAAGGAACTAAAGAGAAGGCTTTTTCTCCCCAGAGTCAGGACGTGCCCTGAGGGTCTAGGGGGCTGTGCTGAGGAGACCTAAAGGTGTTAGGTTGTTGAACAGAGACCCCATATAGCCCTGCATCTGGAGATGGCACAGAGTGGGGGCAATAGGGTGTAATAAAGGTGCTGGGACAAACAGTTCACCACATGGTAAAATGTGAACTGGAACCCTTTCCTTGAATCCTACATACAAAAACCCTTTCTGGGTGGATCAAAGGTGCATAATCGGCAAGATTATAAAGCCTTTAGAGAACAACAGAGGAGAATATCTTTTTGACCTCATTGTGGATTACTCATCCATGGCCCAAGAGCCATGACTGACAGAGCGGGCGACAGATACATCCAGACCAATGAAGAACTTACAAGATTTAAGGACCTTCTGCCAAAGCAATGGAACAAACATAAAGACATTTGCAAGTCATGAAGAACAAAATAAACAATCCCTAGAAAATGGAAGAAAGACTTGAAAGATACTTCAAATAGCCCCGTCTCTTTACTAAATGCAGAGGAAATGCAAATTAAAGTCTCAAAAAAATAAATAAATAAAGTCTCAAAGAAATACTATCCCCCCCACCAACAGCCTCCAAAATCTAAAAGTTGCAAAATGCCAATGCTGAGGAGGGTGTGGAGCCAGACTGTCTCGAAGGCTGGCCAGTGTGGACTGGGACCATTGTTTGGGAAAATAATTTGGCATTTGCCAGTGAAACTGAAAACACACTTATCCAATGACCAGCATTTCTGCTCCTGCACATCCCCAGAGAAATGGTGGCAAGTGTGCAGATGCACAGAGCAGTGATCCTAGTGGAAGCTGAAAGGCAGACACCAACAAACTCATCAGTGCAGAAGGACTTGTCGTTGACAGAGTCTCACTCTGTTGTCCTAGGTAGAGTACCTTGGCATCACAGCTCACGGCAACCTCAAACTCTTGGGCTTAAGTGACTCTCCTGCCTCAGCCTCCCAACTATCTAGGATTATAGGCATCCACCACCAAGCCTGCCTGGTTTTTCTTTTCTTTTCTTTTTTTTTTTTATTGAGACAGAATCTCACTTTGTTGCCCTTGGTAGAGTGCTATGGCGTCACAGCTCACAGCAACCTCCAACTCTTGGGCTTAAGTGACCCTTCTGCCTCAGCCTCCCTCAGCTGGGACTACAGGCACCAGCCACAACACCCGGTCATTTTTTTGTTGTTGCAGTTGTCATTGTTGTTTAGCTGGGCTAGGCCAAGTTTGAACCTGCCAGCCTCGGTGCATGTGGCCGGTGCTGTAACCACTATGCTACGACGCTGAGCCAGTTTTTCTACTTTTAGTAAAGACAGGGTTTTGTTTTTTGCTCAGGCTGCTCTCAAACTCCTGAGCTCAAGCGATCCGCTGCCTCAGCCTCCCAGAGTGCTGGGATTACAGTGTGAGCCACCGTGCCCTCTGGACTTGTCATTTTGGTACACAAGGGCAACATAAACAACTGGGAAAGAGGAGTGGACCATACCTTCAAATGTCAATCAGATGAATCTCAAAAATAGAAGGTGAGAAGAAGCAAGTTACAGCACCATATGTCCAGCATACAAAACTGAAAACCAGGATAAACAACACAACATATAAACTAGAGATTCATCAGTAGGTGATAAGATTATAAAAACAAGCTAGGAGGCGACAAACACCAAACTCAGGGTAGTAGATACCTCCAGAGGTAGAAGGAGAAGGCCCTTGGTGGGGCTGCCCAAGGGGGCTCTGCCATATTGGTGCTTACATGCTGGTTCCTGGTGGTGTCACTCTGTGCTCCCCCACTCTGCTGTGTGTCTCCTACATCTCCCGAGGCAGTGTGGACTCTGCCTCTCCCCAGGAGCCTATTTAGGACAGGTGAGTGCCCTCCCTTGTGCCTCACCCCAGGGTCCAGGAGCACTGCATGTGCACAGATCTTGACATGCTTCTGGCCAGGTATTTATTGAATGCCTGGATGAGCACATTAGGAAACAAAGTAGCAATCCAGGGGCTTTTTCTACTTAATAGCCAAATACCAACTGCCTTAAGTCAGGGACTGACCCCACCAATGTTTTCTTTTTGTATGGCCTCTTGTCCCAAATAAACAAATATACAAAAAAAAAAAAAAAAAAAATTATTGGTGAGGTCCGTCCCGCTCACCTGCCCACTTCAAGATGTGACTGTCTTAAGGTGTTTCTGCCATAGGAGATAGGGCAGCCAGGCCTCAGGGAAGACTCTGCCCCACGAGGTCTGGATCCTATGGGGGGAGGCAAGGAGGCTCTGGGGGCCCTTCTCCTTGCACCCCTCTCATCCTTATTCCTCAGCTCAGCTGGGCCAAGCATGTGCAGCACATCTGCAGCCCCCATACCACTCCCACTGATGTCGGGGCTGCCTCACCCAGAGCCCAGTCACCCCTTCAGCTTCAGCCAACTTCCTTCTGACAGGCCCTCCAAGTCTCTTTCCAGGGGCCGTACTCAAGCCAGAAAGGGGCGTTCACTGCCCTTGTGGTCTCAGCCTTTGTCCTGGCTGTTCCTGCTCCTGCCTCCCTCCCTTGGCAGGCTGCTCTGGGCACCTGGCCAGGGGAGGGGCCTGCCTCCCCCAGGGCAGGGCCCCTCCTCTCAGGCCCAGTCAGCTCCTGCTGCCCTGGGCCTGGGTTTGTTGTCCATTCAAGGACAGTCTAGAACACCAGCACGCCCTGCTAGACCTGGTATGAGGCTCTGGAGGACCCTCTGGCCATCTGTGTGCCTTCATTTATGGGCATGGTGTGCAATGTGTGTGCTCATCCTGCCTCTGGCCTTCCAGGGCCTTCCTTTCTGGTAGGAAGGGCCTGGGGGATGGGGGGTGCTGGTGGGAAACTGGGGCCTGGAGCCCAGTACTGGCCACACTCAAAGACTCCCTTCTGGCCAGGCCTGGCTACAGGCTAGGCTTTGATGAGGCTGAATCTCTGCGGCTCCAACCCCTCCCTTGGAGTCCTAAGCTATAAGAAAGATGCCTTTGCTGGGCCTGTGACTCCAGACCCTCCACCCAGGCAAAATCACAGCCCAATTGTCCCTGCACATTCCAGATGGCCAGGGCAGTGCCCAGACCCTGGCCCTATCAAAGGCTACCCTTTGGCCCTGCACCCCCGGTGGTCTCGCCACATGGCTCCCACACTGTATAGCTGGCATTCTTAGTGCTGGAATCCCCATTTTGCCAAAGGCACGAAGGAGAGTAGCCCCTGGCCGGGCTGGTATGCAGGGTATGTGTGTGGGGAGTCATAGGAGACAGGCAAGACACTTTGTGTGTGTTGGAGGGGGTCAGGGGTTGAGTCTGGGGCCAGCTGACTAGCATCTAGTACCTGTTCCTGAGCACCTTAAGCCTGGCCTTACCCCTCTTCCCTGCCCTGCGGGATGAAGGTCTGCTCCCTTCCCAGGAAAACCTTCTCTGGCCTCAGCAGTCTAGGCCTCTGTCTCCCAGGCAAAGGGGACAGCAGGAAGGAACAAGGCCTGAGACAGGAGGTGGGAACTGGGCCCCATCTGAGCTGTTTCTCTTCTGTTTCTGGGCGTGGTGACTGTGGCTACCCTTGCCTTCTCTGCCTCTGTGTCCTCACCTGTCACCTTAGTCCAAGGGCTGTGTGAGCTCCAACTGACTTAGCTCTTCACGCTGCTTGGCTGTGAGCAGGCTCTGTGCCCCGGGCTGGACCATGCAGCGCAGAGCCACGTGGTCCAGGGTAGCTGCTTACCATGGCAGGCTGGCTGATGCTTTCTTGCAGGAAGGGTATCCCGCGGCTAGCCTGGTCCTGCGGAGCCCTGAGGGTTGGCTCTCCAGGCTTTACTCCCTAAGCAGAAACGAACCCTCCTTTCCTCTGAGCGCAGCCCGCAGTGCCTCCTTCCGAAGGCCTGGGAACAGTGGAGTTCTCAGGCTGGCCTCAGCAACTTGGAACAAGACTGCCAGCCCCGCCCTCCCCCACCTGCCAGGTCCCCTGCCTCCACGACTCCCCAGGACAGGATGGGATCCTCTGAGCTGAGAGGACAGGAAAGGCGAGGGAGAGCAACAGCCACGGGGCGCTGGAGTCGGACGCAGGGGCTTGAAAGGCCGGCGCTGTGAGTCAACCGCGGAAGCGTTTCCCACCTGGGCTCACGGCCCCAGCCTGGAGGGCGGTGGGCGGGACTTGTCCGCTCACGGGTGGGGCGGTCAGTGGGCGTGTCGGATCCGCCTCCCGCCCCCGCGCCCCACCCCGGGTCTTCCCTACCCCTCGGTCCCGCGGCCCCGGCCGCTTTCTCCTCCCGGCTTCCCGCAGTCTCTCGGCTCCTGGACCTCCCGCGCGTCTGCCCATGGCCGGGAAGGTGCTGTCACTGCTGCCTCCGCTGCTGCTAGCCGCGGCGGGCCTCGCCGGCCTCCTGCTGCTGTGCGTCCCGACACGCGACGTCCGGGAACCTCCCGCCCTGAAGGTGCGCGTCCGGGCACCCGGCACAAGTCCCGAGAGCAGCGGGTTCGGGCCCGGGAGCAGGGCAGGGCTGCTCGGAAGCCAAGCAGGGCCAGGCTGCGCTCGCGTGTCCACCCGAGATCCTCACACGCGCTCTGCCCCCAGACAGGCTGGGTGGGGTGCCGGGTGCGGGGGCCGGGGGCCTGGCGGCGCGGCGCTTCCGGGGCGACGCGTTGCTGGTGCTGAAGCCCGAAGTCCCAGGAATTTCGCCCCCGCCACGGAGCAGCCCAGAGGCTGTCTCTCCAATCCCTAGATGCAGCCCCCCGGGGCGCCCCCGGCTTCAGCAAGATCTGCTCTCCCTGCCCAGCGTGGCCAACCCAAGGGAGCCCTGTACCACCTCCCTGATTGCACATTGGAGGCGCAGAGGCTCAGAGTCTGGCCCTGATGGGGAGCAACAGGGCCAGGGCCACCTGGCCACCACTTCGGTGGCCCCGACAGTGCGGGAGCTGCCCTGGAAAACGGTTTGGCGAAAGCAGCCCAAGCTGGTCCTGAAGGGGTTGGGGCAGGCTAACCTGGATCTCCACCCCTCTCAGGGCCAGCTACCTCGGTGGATCCTTTAACCCTATACTTGGCTTGTGGGGGTGGGGGTGGGGCTGAGGCGGACAGCCTGGACAGAGCCCAGGATGGGAGGTCCGAAGGGCGGAGCTTGGGTGCAGGACTACCTGGCAGGGGTGGCGGAGATGGACTGGTTGATCTGGGCTCCCTGGGCTCTAGGGGAACTCTTTAGGGAAGGGGGACAGGCACAGCCTTTTCATAGGCAGGAATTGGCATCGGGCCTGGGAGGCGTGATCTCCAGCCGGGCTTTCCCAATTGGATCCAGGCTCTCACAAATGAGGCCCTGAGCTGGTCCCTCCTGCTGGGACGGTCCATCCAGCACCTGCAGCACCAGCTTCTCTCTCTGGCCTGGGCTTTGAGGCCTAGGGAGAGGGTTTGAGGATTTGATCTTCACACCCAGCCTCAGCTCATTTCTGCACCCTCAGGCTGACCTAAGAGAGCAGATGCAGGCAGGGCAGGAGGAAGAAAGAGGGGCTCCTTCCACAGCTAGGCTTCTCTTCCAGGGGTCCTCCCAGGAGAAAGTTTCAAATGTGGTCCCAGGACCCTAAGTCTCTGGCACAGCCTCCCAGCTTGTCCTTGCCAGGGAACTACTGGCCATTCCTGGCATGCTGGCTTCAAGGAGTCAGAAAGGGAAAAATCACTAGTGGGGATTCCTGGCTATCTTCCCTCCACCATTTTCCATGTAATCAAGCTGTGTCACTGTGGTTGTCCTTCTCTGAGTTTTAGCACGACATTTGCCATGTGACAGGGTGGAGTGGGGTGCCTTCAGAAACCCTGGACCCCCCAGGCTAACTCCCTACCCCCACTCCCAGTATGGCATTGTCCTGGATGCTGGCTCTTCCCACACAGCCATGTTTGTCTACAAGTGGCCAGCGGACAAGGAGAATGACACAGGAATAGTGGGCCAGCACAGCTCCTGTGATGTTCGAGGTGAGGCTCCCCAGGCTTGGACACTCCCCAGCCTGGACATCCACTCACTGTAGGGCCTCAGGCCCTCTCCAGCCCTAGCTGATACAGGCCAAAGTAGTTAGGACCCTCTGGTTGATGCTGGGTGGGGCTCACTCCAGGCAGAAGCTCCAGAAAGAGGCTGGGCCCTCTGGGCCTGGGAGGGGCTATGGGCAGGTGAAGGGTGGAGGGTTTGGGCCTTCCTTAGCCCCAGACTGGCCTCCACCCCCCCGATGAAGCAGGAGGGCCTCTGAGGACCTGGGAGGCCAGGCCAGGTGGACCATGGTTGTTAGTGTTTTATTCTAACACCTGTGCCCACACCCACTCAGCAGGAGGCAGCCTCAAAGACTGAGTGGTGGGTGGTGCCTGTGGCTCAAGGTGTAGGGCACCAGCCCCATATGCCGGAGGTGGCAGGTTCAAACCCAGCCCCGGCCAAAAACTGCAAAAAAGAAAAAAAAGAAGAAGAAGACTGAGTGGCATCAGAGTCCCTCTGTCTCCAAACTGAGTGTCTCCGGGGGCTTAAACTGGGAAGGTGTGCCACCCAGATTTGGAGCCCAAGAGCCCCAGCCCTATTGGCCTATGGCCCACCTAGGGGCCCACCAGGCACAGGCCCATCTCTCCACTTCCCTCTAGGTGGGGGCATTTCCAGCTACGCAGACAACCCTTCTGGGGCTGGCCAGAGTCTTGTTGAATGCCTTGAACAGGCTTTGCAGGTTGTGCCCAAAGAGAGACATTCAGGCACACCACTCTACCTGGGAGCCACAGCGGGCATGCGCCTGCTCAAGTGAGTATGCCTGTCCTCTGACTTTGCTCCTGGGTCCTCACAACAGCCCCAGTACAGGAGGGCCCCCTACACACTTGGCAGTAGCCCCTGGGTCAGGACCTCTGGATGGGCAGACCCCAGGCTGCTCTGCAGCGGGATCATGGCCACAGAGTCCTGTTTCACAGCCTGACCACTGTTTCACAGCCTGACCAATCCAGAGGCCTCAGCCAGTGTGCTTGCAGCAGTGACACGGATCCTGACCCAGTACCCCTTTGACTTCCGTGGTGCACGCATCCTTTCAGGCCAGGATGAGGGGCTATTTGGCTGGGTGACTGCCAACTACCTGCTGGAGAACTTCATCAAGGTGGGCCCAGCAGCCAGCCACATGAGCTTGGGTGGCGGGGGATGTCTATCCATCTGCTGATCCAAACTCCACTTTCCACAGTATGGCTGGGTGGGCCGGTGGTTCCGGCCAAGGAAGGGGACGCTGGGGGCCATGGACCTGGGGGGTGCCTCCACACAGATCACCTTTGAGACAGCCAGTCCAGCTGAGGACCAAGACAATGAGGTCCAGCTGCGGCTCTATGGCCAGCATTACCGCGTATACACCCACAGCTTCCTCTGCTATGGCCGAGACCAGATCCTCCGGAGATTGCTGGCCAGTGCCCTTCAGGTACCCCTCCACCCCTGCTCACCCACACTGTGCTGTCCCTTCTTGGCAGGGTTCAGAAGAGGTGGGTGCGTAGAACAGAGTCTGGCCAGAGGTCATACTGAGGAGGGCTTCTCCAAGCTGAGATTAAGTCACTGGGAGGGACAGGTAGGGAGGGCCCTAGGATGTGCAAAGGCCCAACAGCTAGGGAAGGGGCTGGAGAAAGGATGCCAGGAACAGATCTCAGAGGGGGCGGGGATCTCAGATTCAGGGGGCCTTGAATGCCTCACCAAGGAATTTGGTTTTTGTCCAGCAGGCGATGGGGAGCTGTGAATTGCTCCTAAGCACAAATCTAATGTTGTGGGGGATTCATCAGGCAGGTCCCCTGGATGGGCATGGCAGGCAGTGCTCAGAGTTGGGTGGTGCCACCCAGTCACCTGGTGATTCCCCCAGATGCATCGCTTCCACCCCTGCTGGCCGAGAGGCTATTCCACACAAGTGCTGCTCCAGGATGTTTACCAGTCACCGTGCACCATGGCCCAGCAGCCCCAAACCTTCAACAGCAGTGCCAGGGTCAGCATATTGGGGACCAGCGACCCAGCCCTCTGCCGTGATCTTGTATCTGACCTCTTCAGTTTCTCCTCCTGCCAATTCTCCCGATGTTCCTTCAATGGGGTCTTCCAGCCCCCGGTGGCTGGGAACTTTATTGTGAGTCTGGGAAGACTGGGGTCTTAGGTGCCTTGAGTGCCAGGGGCCTGGCCACAGTGTGACTGTGTCCGCAGGCCTTCTCTGCTTTTTACTACACCGTGGACTTCCTGAGGACTGTGATGGGGCTGCCAGTGGCCACTCTACAGCAGCTAGAGGCAGCCGCAGTGACTGTCTGCAACCAGACCTGGGCTGAGGTGAGGCCTGCTTATGTCTTCCTCCAGAGTTACACAGGAAGGCTCAGCTGGCAGCCTCCCCAGTCAGCATGGAGGGGCCACAGCAGGCACCACAGACTCAGGCAGTGGCCAGGCTGTAGCTGGGAGTTGGGAGCCAGGTGAGGCAGGAATTCAGGTCTCCCTCCAACCTGACCCTACACCCGAGACCTGCAGAGTAGAGGGAAAGGTGGAGCAGAGGCCTTATGGCTTCAAGAAGCTTGGAGCAAACAGAGCAGAGAGGACTGTGGCTGGACAGGGGCTATAGGGGAGGGGAGTGGCAGGAGGGACTCAGCAGGTAGAACTGGCAGGGATTGGGGTGGGGAGTGAGGGGTGGAAACCACCCTCAGGTCTCTGGCTTCTGCCACGGGTCAGACACTAGTGTGCTGCAAGGAAAAGATGGAGATTTGGGTACGCGAAGTGTGAGATGGCCACGGGAGGTTCTAGGAGAAGTGGGGAGCATCTGCAGGACTTGAGTGGTGACAGAGGACCCCTCCTGTCGTCTCTGTGCCTTGTCTCAGGCAGACTAGGTATGTACGGAGGTACGGGACAGGGTGCAAGCCCGGGAGCAGGGGCAGACTTCAGCCTAGAGCTCCTCCTGTTCCCCCGGTCACATGCCAAGGTTGCTGCTGCCCTCTGCTCCCTGGTGGCCATCCCTGGTGCCATCCTTAGCTATGGAAGGATGCCGCCCACTTGTACTAGGTCTTGCTGCGCCGTTTCTGGGCCGGTGTGGTGATCTCTGGCCTTCCACTTTCCCTGGGGGTGAGGGGTGCAGCACGCCGCCTGGTGGTCTTCGGTCCGACGGCCTCCCGCCCGTGTCCCAGCTGCAGGCTCGGGCACCAGGGCAGCAGGCTCGTCTGACTGACTACTGCGCTGGGGCCATGTTCGTGCATCAGCTGCTGAGCCGGGGCTACGGCTTTGATGAGCGCGCTTTCCGCGGCGTGGCCTTCCAGAAGAAGGTGGGACGGGCGGGGCGCGGAGGGCGGGGCCTCTCTGGAGTGAGGTCATGCTCTGGAGCTGAGGCCACGCCCCTTGCCCGCAGGCGGCGGACACGGCGGTCGGCTGGGCGCTCGGCTACATGCTAAACCTGACCAACATGATCCCCGCGGACCCGCCAGGGCTGCGCAAGGGCACCGACTTCAGCTCTTGGGTTGTCCTGCTGCTGCTCTTTGCTACAGCGCTCCTGGCCGCGCTGGTCCTACTGCTGCGCCAGGTGCGCTCCGCCAAGTCGCCGAGCGCCATCTAGGGGCGGGCGGTTGCAGCTGCCCACCTCTGCTCCCTCCCCCGTCATCCTTAATATGCCACCCCTGCATCCCCTATTCCTCCACTCTACCCTCGCCGTCCCACCACCCCTCCATCCCTCCCTTGCCATCCCACCACTTCTTCACTTCACTCTCACTGTGCCCCCACCCAATTCCTCCTCCCTTCATCCCTCCACCCCACCCTTAGCATCTTTGCCTCTAAGGCAGCCCAGGGTACTGCGACTGAGACCGCCTGGACCTACAGGGGCCGGTGTGGTGATCTGGCCTCCCACTTTCCCTGGGAGGTGAGGGGTCCAGCACGCTGCCTGGTGGTCGCCGTCCCTACGGCCTCCTGCCCATGTCCCAACTGCAGGCTCGGGCACCAGGGCAGCAGGCTGGCCTGACCGACTACTGCGCTGGGGTCATGTTTGTGCAGCAGCTGCTGAGCAGGGGCTACAGCTTCCAGCCCTCTCTGGCCCCCTCCAACCTGGGCTTCCTCTCAGGCTTTGTGCTGTTCCTCCTCTTCTTGGGGTGAGGAATCTCTCAGCTATGACTCAGGGTCTCCAGGAAATGGGGCTTTTATTCTGATACTCAGACCCTTCAGAGCCCCCATCCGGTGAAGTCTAGGTCTATATCTGAGAGAGGATCAGAGCCCACAGGCTGTGAGCCGGCCCAGTGCTTACTTGTAGAAATTTTGTAATAAACAGTTTTTCCCAGAACAGTAAAAGGAGAGTGCATCCTTCCTGTTGCCCATTCCTCTTCCTTCCCGCTGTGTTGGCCACATAGGCCTGCCTGCCCCTGCTCGTGAGGGTGGACACCAGCTCTTCCTACTTCCTACTTCTTTCTGGCCATACCTGGGGAACTGGCCACTCCCCTGCCCTGTCCTGGTGGCCCAGGGTAGTGGTGGGTGAGTACATCTGGGTCTCTTGAGTCTTTTCCAGCTGTCAGACTCCCCATAAACCACTACCCTCAGATCTGCGTCTGTGACTTAGTTGGGACTGAAGGCTGGACCCTGACCTGAGTGGGGGTAGGTAGGTCAGGGTAGGGCCCAGGGGACCGCTACCTAGGGTGCAGTCAGCATCGGTAGGGACTGCAGAGGGAAGACAAACACTGTAGGAGGTGGTATGGGGCAGGAGATGAGGTCAGGACACAGAGGGACCCAGAGCCCTATCCCATGGAGGGACAAGCCTCACAAAGAGCCTGGCTCTGGAGCCAAGCCATGCAATGGCACTGGGACACCTTGCCCCTCTCACCTGGGGTACAGAGTTTTCTTTTCTTTCTTCTTTTTTTGTTTGTAGAGTGCCATGGCATCTTAGCTCACATCAACTTCAAACACTTGGGTTCAAGCAATTCTCATGCCTCAGCCTTCCAAGTAGCTGGGACTATCAGTGCCCACCACAACACCCAACTATTTTTAGAGGGGGGGTCTCACTCTGGCTCAGGCTGGTCTCGAACCTGTGAGCTCAAGCAATCCACCCGCCTCAGCCTCCCAAGTGCTGGAATTACAGGCGTGAGCCACTGTGCCCGGCCTGGGTACTGAGTTTTCTGTGCATAGGAAGCATCCAGCAGTTTCCCCAGCCCCCTCACCCAAGCGCTGTTTTCTCCAAAATAAGAAGGTGTGGTCTCAGCTTCTTCTCCCCCCACCCACTTTCTGGAAAGTGAGCTCAGACACTATTTCTGTCTGACCGATGCCCGTGGGGAAGGGCAGTGGTTCTTATTCTGCGCGCCCCCCAAACCCTTCTGCCATTTCTCCAGCTATTTCACCAAGCTGACAGGTGCCAAGACTCTGAGGACTCAGGGGAGGCACAGGGTGGAGGCTCATCCTGTTAATCACTAAGCCAGAGAGAATGTTCCCTGTGGGATTTGGTGGGTGCGCTCTCAGGAGGCTGCAGGGGAGGTGTAAGGGCAGCATCATGCTGCTTGTTGTGTGGGGCCTCAGGGAACTAACAGGTGGTCACCTAGAGACCATGAACACCTTGGACAGCTCCCAGCTCGCTGTCAGCAGCAGCTGTAGGCCATTCTTGCCCCCTGGTGGCCTCGCTGAGAGCGGCTGTCAGGACCAGACTAGGTCTGTGCCTAAGTGTTGGTTTTACCTGTGTGTGTCCGAGTGCCCCAGTGCCTCTTTGGGCACACCTGTGCATCCCTGTGCACCTGTCTGCGTTTGGCGTTCCTGCGTTCCTGTGTGCTCCCGCCTCTAG
The DNA here is from genome assembly GCA_963574655.1 of Perodicticus potto. NCBI lineage: Eukaryota > Metazoa > Chordata > Mammalia > Primates > Lorisidae > Perodicticus > Perodicticus potto. The sequence continues at coordinate 18,785 of CAUYRH010068053.1, forward strand.
GCTTAGGCAGTTCCATGGGGTCGGGGTGAGGGGCTGGCGGCCCAGCAGGGGAGACGCAAGGAGGGCGCGCATTCTGGGAAAGTTCGCGCTGGCCAATACCAAGCTGGATTTCTGGGTGCCTAGGAACCCCGAAGCCCAGAGAGGCCCAGAGAGCCCGGGACAGAGGAACAAGAGCTGTGAGGAGGGGCCGGCGGAGGGGTCGCAGCCTGCGGGCGCCGTCCCGCCCCCGCAGGTGGAACGCGCAGGCGCATTCCCCACGCGAGCCTCACGCCGCGCCACCATCCCGGATCCTTTGCCGCAGCGTCAGCGCCGCCGCCGCCTTTTCCTCTTCCTCCTCCGCCCCCTCCCTCTCATCCGCTTCTCCCGAAGTGGTGCCGGGAGCCTGCGCCCAGCCCCAGCAGTGCGGTGCCATGCTGCCCCAGCGGCGGCGCTGAAGGATGGCGACGCCCGTCCCTCCGCCCTCGCCGCGGCACCTGCGGCTGCTGCGGCTGCTGCTCTCCGGCCTCGTCCTTGGCTCGGCCCTGCGCGGGGCCGCCGCCGCCAGCCGCCCGGGTGAGCGAGCGCGCTCGGCGCAGGCCGCGGGGCGCCCCGGGGCCTAGGATCGCCAGACGGGGGCCCAGGCTGCCCAGCCCTCGCTCGCCCAAGCCGCCCTGGCCCGCCTTGCCGGGCATGGGATATACAGGCATGGCCGGGAGGGCGCCGCTCCAGGACCGCCGAATGGCTCTCTCTGGGGCTTCTCTGGGGTTCCCGGAGGCCAACCTCAAGTTCCTGCGCTTCTTGTCCCTGTGTTTCTTGTTTTTGTCTCTGGGTCTGTGAGCCCCTCTGTGTCTCAGGAGGTTCTTCTCTGCCTCGGCGACGATCTGGCCTAGGGTGGGCCCGCAGGCAGAGGTCTGTCCAGTGAGCGTCTTTGCGTGTGTGTCTCCGCGGCTCCAACGGGTGCGGGGCAGTCCCTGGGTGCCTGGCGGCCCTGCTGGTTGTGTCTTTCCTGGGGTAGCGGTTGCAGTGCGCGTCTGCCTGTCCTTATGCCTTGGGTGGTGCCAGTGAGGCGCCTTGCATAGCCTGCCATGGGGGGGCGGTCAGTCCTCTGGGCACCTGACACTCTGTCCCAAGCGTTGGGTCTTATTCTAGCTTCCAGCGGGGGAGGCTGTTTTAGCCTCAGATTCCTCTTCCACCCCCTGCCCTCGAGGGCACTGGCTATTCTGTTTTCTGGACTAAGGGCTGTAGGTAGATTCTGGAAGACAGTGATGAGTCCAGGGTCCTGGGGGACTCTCCCTGCTTCACAGACAGGCATGGAGGCTCCAGGCAGCCTGGGTCTGCAGGAATCCAGGATCAAAAGCTCACATTTGGGGGCCGGGCACGGTGGCTCACACCTGTAATCCCAGCACTTTGGAAGGCCAAAGTGGATGGATGGCTTGAGCTCATGAGTTGGAGACCAGAAAAAGCAAGACCTCATCTCTAAAAAGAAATAGCCAGCCGCCTGTAGTCCCAGCTACTTGGGATGCTGAGGCAAGAGTTTGAGGTTGCTGTGAGGTATGACGTTACAGCACTCTACCAGGGGCAAGAAAGTGAGACTAAGTCTCAAAAAAAAACCAAAAAAACTCACCTTCTCTTGAAGTATTCTGAACTGGGAGACATTCACTCAATTCTCCTTGCCCTGTAGGAGAGGGGCTATTAGCCCATTTTACAGATGAGGAAACTGAGGCATGGAGAAGTTAAGTGGCTGCTAACAACTAGGATGCTAACCTGGGCCATCTGGTTCTGCATGTGCAACCTTAAGAGGCCAGACCAAAGCAGGCTTCCTCCTGGGCACAGTGCCCTTGGACAGGAGGTTGACATGACCAGAAGGGGCTTCTGAGGAGGCCTGGTGGGTGGAGCGTGACTGGCAGATGGTGGAGGCTGTCTTCTCAGGAAATGTTACTGCAACAGCTGTGCTGATCCTGGGCCGGGCAGGTGCCATCCCTCAGTGCATCCCCTCTTTAGCTTTATGTCATCTGATTGGGAGACCTGGCAGGGCCCCTCCCTAGGCAGCCCCTCCCACCCCTAGTGCCCAGAACCTGGGAGGGGTCCTCAGGTAGCCCAGATTTGCCAGCCACTTTCCAGCTGCCATTGTACCTGAAACCTCTTCCCCCACCTCAAAGTTAGAGGGGTGGCTTCCTCTCCACCATGAAAGAGCAGCCACATCCTACTGGGCAGGGGCTGCGGAGCTAGGGAGGCCCCTGGAACACAGACTGCAGAGCCACTGTGAACTCTGGGTTATCAGAACCAGTGGCAGGTGGGCAGCGCCTGTGGTTCAGTGGGTAGGGCACCGGCCCTATATACACCAAGGGTGGCGAGTTCAAACCTGGCCCTGGGCCAAACTGCAACAAAAAATAGCTGGGCATTGTGGTGGGCGCCTGTAGTTTCAGCTACGCGGGAGGCTGAGGCAAGAGAATCGCCTAAGCCCAGGAGTTGGAGGTTGCTGTGAGCTGTGTGACGCCACGACACTCTACTAAGGGCGATAAAGTGAAACTCTGTCTCTACAAAAAAAAACAAACCAGGGGCAGGGACTGTCTGGTTCCCAGTGCCCAGCTGGTGGGTGGGTCCAGGTGGACCTGCTGATTCAGGCTTAATATGTAACTAGCCAAGCCCCAGGCCCAGCCCATGGATACTGGAAGCTGCTAATCTAGGCTCTGGAGGGTGAGGGATGCCCAGCATTCACAGTTCCTACCTGCCACTGGGGTTGCTGGGACTTCCTCAAAGGAGTGCCTACAGCCTGAGTTTCAGGTTACCAAGGAAACCGACCCAGGCCAGCCAAGGTTCCCCATTTCCTGCTGGGCCCCAGAGGCCCTGCCTTCCCTTTGGGGCAGGGGTCTGGGCTGAGAGGAAGGATCCTAGTTGGCCTGAGACACACCTACCCCGGACTCCCCCTAAGCAGGGTTGGAGGTCCTGTTGGCTACCCCCCTGGCTTCACTGGCTCACTGTAGGTAAGGCCAGAGTCCTGGGCCTCAGCACATTCCTTGGCTCAGAGGCAACTCAGCTGCATCCAAAGGGGAAAGTGAGGCAGTGAGGGCCACTGCCACCCATCTGCCAGCATCAGGATGGACTAATTGGCCATGTATATAAGCAGGACACCATGGTCTGGGCTTCTAACCAGGGAGATTCAAGTGTTAGGACCTAGGAAAGTAGTAGGGCCTGGCCTGGAGTTGCCATTACTGCGCAGCTGAGGCTTTCTGAGGACCTGGGGTACCACCTGGCCCCTGACTGTGGACTTTGGTGGTATAGCTACAGGAGTAACCCAGCCTGGGTTCTGTGTCTGAAAAAAGTAAGGCCAGTAGACTCTATCTTAGGTCTCTGTGCCCTGGAGACAAGCCAGAGGCTAGACTGGGGCAGTAACCATCTTCTGGGTGGGGTATTGGTTCTGTGGTGGGGTTTGGGGGGCAGCCCTGACATGTGGGAGAGGTGGCTGGCTAGCACTGTATGCTGCTCCTGAGAGAGCCCTGCCCTTAGGGCATGCTGAGGCCAGAGGCTGGACTTGTGAGGCTGCACAGCCCTGCTCAGGAGAGCGCTGAGCTGCTGGGACAGTGAAGGCCAGTTTTCCTATGGAGGATCTGGATCAGGCCTAGAAGGCAGACCCTGGGGAGTAGATGGAGCAGAATAGTTCTGATAAGCCTTGGACCTGTTTTTCTTCCTGGTTCTGAGCCCTGGCAGTAGGGAGGAAGGGCCTGCCCAGAACAATGGCCACAGCTAGGTCTGGCCCGCTCTGTGGGGGAGGAGCAGGGGTGGTGGAGGTGGTGCTGAGGCTGGGCAGGGGCCAAGCTGTTCAGGGCCGTGATTCCGCCCTGCCTTTGCTTCCTTCCAGATGTGGCTGCCTGCCCTAGAAGCCTGGACTGTGCCCTGAAGAGGCGGGCAAGGTGTCCGCCAGGAGCCCATGCCTGTGGGCCTTGTCTGCGGCCCTTCCAAGAGGACCAGCAAGGGCTCTGTGTGCTCAGGATGCGACAGCCTTCGGGTATGGGAGAAAGCAGATGCTGGGAAGTCAATGGACAGGATGTCCTTCTGCCTTCCCTCTCCCACCTTGACACATGCATCTAACCCTAAGGAACTCCAAGCCTCAGCTCCCAACTCTATGACAGTGGCCACCAGGTCCCTGAACTTTGTGAGTCCTTGGATCCAAAGCTTGGAGGATTCTCATGTCACTCTCCAAGTGGCCTCCCAGGGCTTTCCAGATGTTGTTGGCCCAGAGCCTGGAGCTAGACTGGGGCCTGGGGCAGTTAGCTCTACCCCAGGCAAGAGGTGTCCAGGGAGAAATGCTGGGGTGGCCTCAGGAGAGGAGAGGTCAGAGCTCCCCAGGCCTAAGCCCCACAGAATCTACTCCAAACACCTCTGAGCATCTGCTTCCTCTCTCCCTGGGCGGCCGCTCTTTGCATCACCTACCCATCCTGTCCATTCAGTGACAAAGGCTTAAGAACATTGGCCTTGTGCCAGACGCTGGGGGTCCTCCTGAGAGGGTATGTGGAAGAGGGCACAGAGAAGTGGTGAGCAGGGTCTGCTGTAGAAGGGTTGCCCTCTTTCGGTGTGTGTGTGAGCATCTACCCAAGAGCTTCTGTGTGGATTAGGAAGCTCACAGTAGGGCCCAAGGGGGCCCTGCCATTAGCCCTGCCTGTGACAACTACTCTTCTCTCCTGGTGACCTGGGGGGGACCTAGATACTTGGTCTTACTTTGGCCTCAACCCCACTCCTATCGCTGTCACTGTCCCCTCTCACCAGAGAAGGTACTTGGAGATAGGGAAGGGGAAAGGGGGTTGTTATCCAATGCTCTACTGATCCCTTTGTGGATAACTCTACCTTCTCTCCCGGTCTGGTTTTGGTACATTCCCCAGCATCTTCTCCTCCTTGCCCCAACCCCATTTTTCCTGAGCCACTGCTGCTCACCTGAAGGACCTCAGTTGTCACCATGGCAACCCAGGATAGATGGGCCTACGGGCTGGTACCAAGTCCTCTGGCTGCCAGTGCCTGGGAAGAGCCTGGAGGGGGAATGGAGGGCCTGGCCTCCTGGACGGGCCTCTCCATCTTGGAAGACCATCTACAGCTGTGTCATCATGAAATGCTGGGGGCCTCCCCACCTGATGGCTCCTCCCCCTCCCCAGGGAAGGACCGACCCCAACCCAGACTGGAAGATGAGATTGACTTCCTGGCCCAGGAATTAGCCCAGAAGGGGGCGGGGCACTGGAGTCTCACAGCTCCGCCCCTGCCCAAGGCCAGACAGCAGGTCCCAGAGGCTGGTGAGATGCCCCGGCTTCCTTGTCCCCAGTGCCCTTGGTCCCAGCCTGGCCCTAATGTTCTAAATGGCCCTCTCTCTCAGCAGCCACTCTGGGGTTCTCAGAGCTGGGTCAAGGATTCGAACCTGGTCTCCTGTCGACGCAGGGAGCCCCTGTGCCCACTTCCCATACCTCCTGGGGCTCCTCTGTGTCCTCTGGGCCAGTGCACATGTCCCCCCTAGAGCCCCGTGGTGAGCATGGGGACGGCCTCACCCTTGGTAAGTCATGGCTGGGGGGGTGGGGAAGGGAGCCCCACCCTGCAGAGAAAAGTCCACACTTATGATGCCATCTCCCCACCCCCACAGTGCTGATTGTGGCCTTCTGTGTGGCTGGTGGCGCTGCCCTTGCCGTGGCAGCAGTGTGCTGGTGCAGGTAAGCGTGGTGGCCTCAGGGCTGGGCCAGGCTGGGCAGGGCAGCACCTGCACGCAGAGGTTTCCCACTCCCCACAGGCTGCAGCGTGCCATCCGCCTGACCCAGAAGGCAGACTATGCAGCCCCGAAGGCTCCCAGCTCGCCTGTGGCACCTCGGATGTCGGTGCGTGGCCTTGTTCCCAGCCCCTTGGCTTCCACCACCCTGGGGCTGAGACTTGACCTTTGCCCTTCACCTACAGCCTGGTGACCAGCGGCTGGCACACAGCGCAGAGATGTACCACTACCAGCACCAGAGGCAGCAGATGCTGAGCCTGGAGCGGTGAGCCCCCTCCCACTCCCCCATCCCCTAGCCTGGGCCGCTGTGGGCTGAGTGCCCACTTCCAGTTTGGGCCACAGGCACCTGGAGGGTGTGGGGAGGACCCAGCAATCCCGCCCCCCATCCAGGCATAAAGAGCCCAAGGAGCTGGATTCGGCATCCTCTGACGAGGAGAACGAAGATGGCGACTTCACGGTGTATGAGTGCCCTGGCCTGGCCCCGGTGAGTGTGGCCCTGCAGAGGGGCTGCCAGCTCATGGGTGAGGGTCCCTCCCCAGCAGGGTATCTCCCACTCCCAAGGCGCTGTCCACCTAATGCCCACCTTTGCAGACTGGGGAGATGGAAGTGCGCAACCCCCTGTTCGACCATGCCTCACTGTCGGTGCCCCTGCCTGGCCCACGCTCACCGCCTGTGCCGCAGTGATCTGGAGGCGGACGATGCCCATCTGCTCCATTAAGAACACTTTCAGATCAGATGTGTGCTGGTGGTTGGGCCGTGAGGTTCTGGGCCCTGGGAGCACTTGCCAGGGAGACCCCTCCTTTATGCCAGGGACTTCTTGCCCCCTTGTACTGCTCATGCTTGGTTTGAACTCCTAAACCTGAGGGGAGAGGGAGAACCCTAGAGCCCAGGCATGGATGGGGAATTTGGGAGACAAAAGCCAATTAAAGTACATTTCAAACCTGTGGCTTCTGAGTGTGTTGGAAGCATGAGTTAATCTTCAGCCAACCTCACCTTCCATGTGGGGACCTGGTGGATCGACCTTTGAGTGGAGGTCTGGGGCCTTTTTCACCCTTGGAGAGAGGAGATATCTCTGTCCTCTACTTATGAAGACCTTCCCATGGAGACGGTGGAGAGAGGCAGAGAGAGGATGGCCCCACGTCCCTTTTCTCAGCTAGCCAGAAGAGGGAGGGACAGACAGGGAGTGTGGTTTTCATGCAGGGAGCAAAGAGCCCTGGGCCTTAGGTAGACCCAAGTGAGCAGGTGAAGGAGCAAGATATCAAGGAACCCAAATCCCTGGAGCTGGGTTAGCCACCACTGCCCCAAATTGAGGAGTCAGAAGGCCAAAGTAGGGGAAATGGGACTCTGGGTCAAAGGCATTCAGACTGGGTCAGCACCAGCTGGGTGTAGAACAGGCTTCAGGGGTTGAAACTGTGTGTCCCCCTGAGGCTGGGGAGCAAGAAGGATTGGTTCAGAAGTCCAGGCTTCTAGCCAGTCCTGAGATGGAGAAGATAAGGCTGGTTTGAGACAGCCAGGTCCCTGAAAAAAAGGTGTTATGTCAGACAGGCTGGTGGAAATGGGGTCACCTCTGCTTGGAGCAACTGGTTTGTCCAAAGCAGTACGTGTTGGAGGCCAGAGCTCACCCAGACCAAGAGACTTGCTTTCCCCTCACCTTCCCACTCCTCAGCTGTGACCTTGGCTGGGAACCTATTTCCCTCTGGGCTGTGGTGTGAGGTGGGAACCTGTGTGGATGGGGCAGGGTGGATGTCGAGCACCAAGCATGGCACGTCCTTGTCCACTGTCACTTACCCTGAGCTGCTGAGTGGCTGCAGAGATATCAAAGCCTCACTCAAGGCCACAGAGCACCCTGGCACCCCATGTCACTGGCTGGACCCTACAGTCTGTCCCAGGGATCATGACACTTGCCTGTCCTACCCCTGCTGGCTGGACCCAGGGGTTAGAGTGGCCAGCAGGTGTGTATCATCTTGTTGGCCTTCTTAGGGTCCCCAGGTTCTCTGCTGCCTGCTCTGAGGTCTTGCCAGAGAGGATGCCCCTCTCGGCAGCAGCAGCAATGAGATGGAAGCCTGTAGGGGCCTGAGCTGTGGTCTTTTGGGCCAGGAGCCCCCTCAGCCTACTTAGTTGGTACAGACCTCCCCCACCTGGCAGTTGAGATAAAGACAACCTATTCATTTGTCCAAATTTCTACCCCCAGCCCTCATGATCCACCCTTACCCCTGTATGCCCAGGAGGGCTGGGTAGGCTGCCGTGGGGCCTGCAGGGACTCTAGAGACCCCAATCCTGGGTGACTGGCCTGGCCCAACCTTGTCCACAGGTCCACAACCTGTTTTCCCTCCACTAGCAACTTCAGAGGCTGGTGGTGGTCCCTGTGCTTGACCTGAGGCTCCCGCTGAGGCCACCTGTCCTGGCTGCTGCACAGCAGATCTCCCCTTGACCCTCTGGCCAGATCTTACCCAGAGCCTCCGAGCCTTCTGCAGGGCTGGCCTTTGGCAGCCCAGCCCTACTCCACTGGTTCTCAGGCTTCCAGGAGAAGAAGCCCAGTATGGTGCTGCTGTCTGTGCTTCCAGCCTGAGCAGCCTCCCAAGCATAGGAGCCTAAGGTTGCCAAGCCTCACAGCCTAGCAAAGACCCTAGGGTGACCCATCCGTGTGGAGACTCTGGGGCAAGACCTTGCTTGACACAGAATGTAGGCTGTGGTAGCCATGACTCTAGGAAGTGGGGACCTCCCCAGCTTTGGGCCCTGAGAGGTGATGTCCATAGCAGTTCAGACCCATCTCAGGCCAGCCTGGAACTGAGTGGGGTGGGCCCGGGTTCCCAGCCCAGCAGCTGCAGCCCTTAGCACAGAGGTTGGAGGACTAACCCCCTGTAGACATTGTAGCTAGTCCAAGAGGTCCAAGATAAACATGTGGACATGTGGCCCTGCTCTGAGCTTGAGAGGCATAGACTGGGGGCTGGGTGTGAGCCTGTAGCCACTGGCTTCGTGCCACCCATGTTTGGCCCTTCAGCCATGCCCCCACCTGGGGGCCTTCTTGGCCACCTGCCAGCCTCCCAGGCACCCCTTCCTCTGTGCATTCATCTTTCCAGATATGAGCCTAGAGGGGTTCCCTGGCCCCCAGCCTCACCCTCTCATTGAGAATAAAGTGCTCAGGCCCCTTCCTTAGCAAGAGCCAGGTGGCTTTAAGAGTGCACCACCAGGGGGCCCTGGAGGCCCATGTCCGGACTCTGGCCTGCTCAGGCCAACCCTTGGGGAGAGTGAGTGCTCAGGTGGTCAGCCAGGGTCAGGATGCTCCCTGAGGCTCCCCTTGGGTTGGGACCGGGTGCCACTCCTTCCTGCTGCTATCTGGAGGGTGCAGTAGGCTAGCAGGGTTGGCTAAAAGGGAGGAAAGCCTTTTTAATTGGCACCTACCGGGAGGTTGGCTCGCTGGGAGGGCTCTGCTGGGGAAGAGCAAGGTTCCTGATCCCCCATGCTCTCAGACCACTGAGTGGGGGTTGAGCGCTCCCCTGTGTACCAGCCTACCCAAAGAGGCAGGAGGCCGGGTCGGGGTGAGATGTAGGATGACACCTCCACCCCCCCAACCCCACCCCAACTTTCCCTTTGACTCACTCCCTTTCTTTCCTCTGAGAGCCTTTCGTTCTGACCCATTTCTGGGCCAAACCTCTGAGTCCGGTTTGCCAGATCTCAGGTTCCCACGACTGGGCCCCTTGCCCCTAACCTGAGTGGAAGCAGGCCAGGATGGAGGCAGGGGGAGGCTCCTACAAATCCACCCAGGAAGGGAGTGGGCTGTGCATGTGGGTGAGGCCTGTGGCAGGCCCTGCCAGTCTGGCAGCACAAACAGGAAGGACAGCTGGCCCTGGCAACCAGCAGCCCGGTCTATGTGCCCCACCCCCTACTAGGTGCCCGCCACAGGGAGAAGAGGTGGGGGAAGTAAGGCCCCAGGGTATGGCTCTCTAGGGGCTCCTCTGCTAGGCGAGAGGTGCTGGGGAAAGGTCAAAGGCCCCCAGGGTCATTGCCTAAACACTAGGTAGCTGAAAGGGTGGGGGGTGGCAAGGCTACCCACTGTGGTGCCAGCCCCTGAGCACAGCACCTCAGGCAGCTGAAGGATTTCCGTAGGCTCCATGCCCTCCTTCCCTCTTTCGACACTGCATAAGTTCCTGCCACAGCTAAGAGGTTATCCTGTGGGCAGGGGCGGGAAGCCTCTGGGGGGCCAAACTGCCATCCTCTCCTGAGCCTGCCTCTGTCTCCACCATGGGGGAGGGGTCCTGCTGCCAGCTGTCTGGATCCCCCCCGCCGCCCAGTGGTGGACATGTTCTCACTGTGGGGCCTGAGCTTGGGGAGGACAGGGAGAGGAGGGGTGGTAGGCTGATCCCTAGCATGGTGCTGGGCTCTGGTCTGGGGTTCACAGAAACTGACCAAGCCTAAGACCCCTGGGACACTGGGCAGGAGAACCAGGCAGGTACGGGAGAGTGGAGTGTGCCGTGTGGTTGGGGTGAAAGCAGCTGAGAGCAGGGTGTAGGCTGGAGTTCAGGAGGACCTGCAGGGCTGTCCAGCCTGGCCCACCTTGGTTTGCCACCTCTCTAGCTTGGAAGAGCTGCAGTAAAAGGAAGAGGAACTCCAGGCTCCAGGGTCCGGCTGAGGGGGAGGGGTAGTCTGGACTTCAGACTGGGTCCAGCCTTTTTCTTCCTGCAGCAGGCGCCAGCCCCCTGCCCGCTTGCGTCAGGGACATGAAGACTGCTTCCCCTTCCAGCCTGGAAAGCCCCCTCCTGCTGCAGCTCCTCCAGTATCCAGGGACCTGGACTCAGCCTGGGGCATCTATGAGCATGTCCCTGGGCAGGGACAACAATGCAGCAGCCACCACAGTTCACTCTAAGGACAGGCCCAGCCTGGCATCTGCACCCTATAGCATCAGATGGGACTCCCTGTGGACAGACACGGCTAGTGCCCAGGATAGACCCCTCTCTAAGCATCTGGGTTCCAGGAGGTGGCAGGGGTGGGGTGGCCCAATTAAAAACTTCAGCCTCCTGCAAAGAGCTGAGTACACACATCTGTGATGGGCCAGGGTCTTCTGGGAGAGCAGGGCCCAGCTGGTGATGAGCTAGGGGAAGTGGGCAATGCTAATGTAGGAGGGTGTGGGGCCTCCAAGGGAAGTGCACACACCAGGGTGGGGGGTGCCTCTGCTCAGGGTTCCCACACCTGGCCAGTCCCTCCCCAGGACTAAGTGAACCCTTCCTCCCTGTCCTCCTCTGTGTGCCTAGCTGGTCATCTCCAGGCCTCTCAGGAGACCAGTGGGGTGGACTGGAGGGGGAGGCATCATATTGGGCCCTGGCTTAGTGCCCCTCTGTGGTCATCCCCTTCCCAGCAGCCCAAGGACTAGAGAGGGAATTGGGGGTGGGGATGGTGGTTGATGCCAAAGGTCTCGGGGGCAGGGGCGGGGCGGTGGTGGGAAGGTCCCCTGGCTTCCCTCACCCTGAGCAGATGAAAGGGGTGCAGTTCAGGCGGGGCAGAGTTGGGGCACAGCTGTGATTTCAGGGCACCTCTGGCAGCTGCTGTGATTTGAGAACCTCAGACTCATTAGGCAGCAGATTCTGGAAGGCTGTGAATGAACCACACTGGTGAGTGGCCCTGGGGAAGTCCAGTCTGGACAGGCACAGGCCAGGCAAGGGGAAGGAAGAGTGGGGAGAGGGGGCCTGTGGGTGTCCCTGAGCCCCAAGTGACAGAGCCTCTCCTCCCTTGCTTGTTCTGCTACAGGGTGTGGTCCCGCCCGGAGGCTACAGGGTTGGGGGTGCCTGGCTGGGGGGGCCTTGCTCGTAGCCCTCTGGCTCCTATGGTTACTGGAGTTGGCCCCTGGGGGTGCCCCAGCACCCCAGCCCACAATCACCATCCTTGTCTGGCATTGGCCCTTCACTGACCGACCCCCAGAGCTGCCCAGCAACACCTGTGCCCACTATGGCATAGCCCACTGCCACCTGAGTGCCAACCGGAGCCTGCTGGCCAGTGCTGATGCCGTGGTATTCCACCACCGTGAGCTGGAGACTCAGCGGTCCCACCTGCCCCTGGCACAGAGGCCACATGGGCAGCCGTGGGTGTGGGCCTCCATGGAGTCACCCAGCCACACTCACGGCCTTGGCCGCCTCCGTGGTGTCTTCAACTGGGTGCTGAGCTACCGGCGCGACTCAGACATCTTCGTGCCCTATGGACGGCTGGAGGCCCGCTCAGGGCCCTCGCCACCACTACCCACCAAGAGCGGATTGGCTGCCTGGGTGATTAGCAATTTCCAGGAGCGGCAGCGGCGAGCACGGCTGTACCGGCAGCTGGCCCCTCACTTGCAGGTGGATGTATTTGGCCGCGCCAGTAGGCGGCCACTGTGCGCCCACTGCCTGCTGCCCACCGTGGCCCGGTACCGCTTCTACCTGTCCTTCGAGAACTCCCAGCACCGCGACTATATCACTGAGAAGTTCTGGCGCAACGCGCTGGTGGCTGGTGCTGTGCCGGTGGTGCTGGGACCCCCTCGGGCTACCTATGAGGCCTTTGTGCCTCCCGACTCCTTTGTGCATGTAGATGACTTTGGTTCGCCCCGTGAGCTGGCCGCTTTCCTCACTGGCATGAATGAGAGCCACTATCGACGCTTCTTCCTCTGGCGTGACAGGCTCCGGGTGCGGCTACTGGATGACTGGCGGGAGCGCTTCTGTGCTATCTGCACCCACTACCCCCACCTGCCCCACAGCCAGGTTTACGAGGACCTGGAGGGCTGGTTCCAGGCCTGAGCTCCCACTGGCCAGGGGAGGTGGTTGTTGGAGGAAGGGCTGAGTGTTGAAATCAAACCACCGGGCATCCGGCCCCCCAGCAACACTCATCAAGCTAACAGGGAGGCTGGGGTCAGAGGCCAGGAAGTGGGGGTGGGGGAGGAGCAGGCTGAACTGGGGAGGCTACCTGGAGGAGGCTGGTGGGCCTTGATGGGGGCATCTCCCTGGACAAGTCTATGGTGGGTCCAGGAGCTGCAGGCTGCAGTCTGTGGGCCCCAGATATGGGGCCCCTGAGCCTCCTCTGTCACTGAGGTGGGCTGGCCCCTGAGATGCAGGCACAGAGCCCTGCTTCTGCAGGTAGGAGCCCCTGTGCAGACCCGCGCTGGGCTGGGGAGACCATGAGGAGGGAACCAGCCCTGCAGGAGCGGGAACAATAAAGAGTCTCATGGGTCACGGCAACAGTGCCCCTGTCGGCCCTCCTGTGTCTCTGACCTTGCCCCTGCCTGCCAAACTCCTGTCTCTTCCTGTCTCCCCCTGCCCTCTTGTTGTGGGCTGCATAGTCAGTGAGTGAGTCCACAGCAGCCTCCCTCACCCATGACAGAAACTTATGAGAAAGGCCTGCTGGTGGGTTCCCACCCTGACCTAGTCTCTTGGGCTGGCCAGGGAGACTGTGGGTTGGGGTGGGAGTTTATGCCCTCACCCACCTGCCTGGATGGTCCCTCTTCGGCAAAGAAAGAGCTGGGAGGGGTTGGGGTGGGGAGCTGCATCCTCCAAGGTCTGTCATTTATTTTAGGGTGTGCCTTCCATGTGTGTCCCATACACTGGATACCACACAGCCCACAGCCCCATTCCCTCCCATTTACAGGAGGGAAACTGAGGCTGGGGGGGAGCCGACAGAGCCATTCAGGGGCCTCCCACCCCTCAGGCCAGGCCACATCTAAAATTCCCCTGGACTTCACACTCCTTGTGCAGAGGCTAGGCTCCCAGACATGGGAGGAAGAGCAAACCACATGCAGAAGGGTGGCCTTAGGCACTCAGAGCCCAGCCTGGCCACCCTGCCCACCCACAGTGGATGTCACTTGGTCTCCAGTGGCTCCTTTACAAGCGACATAGAACACTCTCACAAGTGTCCCTGCCCACACACAGCCCCATTCCAGTTCCTACTAAGAGGTTCCCAGGGGGCCAGACACTGGCTCTTGGGGCCCTCTGGGCAGAGCTCTCTGGGCAGGATGGGGCTTCCCTTGCCCTAGGGGTGGGCACCTGACCCCGCTTCTCCACAGTGCCCTGGGCTAAGACCTGGATCTCACGTCCAAAGGAGATTCCAAGCCGCTTGGGACCTGATGGGGGCAAGCTTCTCCCAGCAACCCCTCGGGATACCCCGGGACTGTGGTCACGGAGGGGGAGAGCCCCCGCGGGAGTCTTCAGCTGAGCGAGGGGCGCAGTCCGGTGCTCTGGCCCTGGAAGGAAGACATCAGGATCTCGGCTTACATACAGGCTCTGCTCCGCTGGACTTGGGCATGGGTTGCTTCAAGTTCGCACCAGGGTGGTGGCGCCATATACCGAGTGTGGCGGGTTCAAACCCGACCCCGGCCAAACTGCAACAACAACAACAAAAAAAAAAGACAGCCGGGCGTTGTGGCTGGCGCCTGTAGTCCCAGCTACTTGGGAGGCTGAAGCAAGAGAATCGCCTAAGCCCAAGAGCTGGAGGTTGCTGTGAGCTGTGACGCCGCTGCACCCTACAGAGAGAGATTTAAAAAAAAAAAAAAAAGTTTGGGCCAGGGCCTCCCGCGGCGGGGCAGACGCGGGTCTCGGGCGGCACGCGCCACCTGGCGGACGTGAGGAAGGCTCCGCTCCTTTAAGCCGGGGAGGGGCGGGCGGGGCGGGGCCAGCACCGGCCGGTCCCGGCCGCCCGAGACCCGCCCCCGCGGCAATGCTGAGCAGCGCGGCGGGCAGCGGGGCCCGGCGGGGCGCGCAGAGCAGAGAGCCGCGGCGCTGAGGCGGCCAGAGCGAGGCCCGCCATGGGCTTCCTGCACCAGCTACAGCTGCTGCTCTGGAAGAACGTGACGCTGAAGCGCCGGAGCCCGGTGAGCCGAGGCCGCGCGCACGGGCGGGCGTGGGGGTCGGCGCGGGCCAGGGTCCCCTCCGCGCCCGGCCTCGGCCTCCGCGGAGGGAGCGCGGGCGTATACAGTCCACACCCGCACCCGCCAGCAGTGGCAGCGCTGGGCTGAGTCATGGCGCGGACGCCTTCCGCAGCGCACTCTCGGGCCTCTGCGGGGCGGGGGCCGGCGGCACCCAGGCCTCTGGCTTGCAGGAGGCCTCGGTTCCCAGGACCGAGGGCAGGCCTGGGGACTCCATCCAGCCGAGGGCTCCGTGGTCCTGGGCCCAGCCCCACTGGGGCCCCTGCAGGGCCCTTGCCCCTCCCTCTACCTGGCACCTGCCCTTGGGCAGCTACAGATGAGCTTGGTCCCAGGCACCTCCCTCGCCCTCCTAGCGTGTCCACTGGCCCTTGCTGCAGCTTTATCAGCACCGGGAATGCCCTTGTGCCAGGCTCAACCAGCCGGAGTCTCAACACTCCGTTGTCCTTTGGGGCCAGTTTTGTGGGAGGCTGACCCACCCTCCTCTGGGGGCTGGGTCCTGCTGTTTGGGGCTGTGACTATCAGCACTGCCCCAGTACTGTTGGGGGCAGCCGAGAGGGCTGAGGGTGCAGGACACAACTGTTGTTAGATACAGAAGTCCTGGGTAGGGTGTAGGGGGTATGGATGTTGTGCTGGCCCTTCAGCTTGTCGTCTCTCCTCTGGCCCCACAAGGACGGGGGCAGTGCACAGGCCAGAAGCCTGAGCCAGCTGAGGTTTCTGAAAGGGCCATCGGAATTTTCCAGGACAGGGCCCAGAAAGGGTGAGGGCCTGCCCCAGGACCCCCTTTGTCCACACTAGCTCCTGCATGAGTTCCCCTTGAGAAGAGCTTCAAATGCACCACAGAAAACCTGGGTTGTAGGCGGGGTGGGTTAGCCATCACCACCATGGCCTGGCAGGATTCACCTGGGCACCTGGCCTTGGCAGGGAGCCAGAATTAGGTGCATTCCCTGCCCAGAGTGCCTGGGGCTGGCTGGCATGAGGTCATGTGGATCAGGCCTGCAGCCCTGGGTGTTGGCTTGCTGGGGACAGGAAAGCAGGGCAGGGATGGGGATGGGGTTGGGTTGGGCTCTTGTCAGGAAGGACTCCCTCCAAGGCTTGGGAGCAGAGGCTGGAATGGTGGATCCTGCATCCTGTGGGGACACGAAGGCTCAAAGAAGGGAGCAGGGGCTTGTGAGAGCATACCCACTAGCCTACCTGGAGGAGCGGCCTCACCCTGCAGGGCTCTCAGAGGCTGGTCGGGCCACAGTGGAAGCTACAGCAAGTAGGAAATTCTTCCTCTAGGGAGGCTAAGTACTTGCTGGGCTCGTACCTGGGGCAATGGCAGGGGCAGGGGCTGGTTAGATGCTGGACACACACCTGTCAGACCCCTACATTCCCAGGAAGGGCTGTGAGCTTCAGAACTGGACTCCTGGCTGGGTGTGGTAGCTCATGCCTATAATTCCACCACTCTGGGAGGCCAAGGTGGGAGGATTGCCTAAGTTCAGTAGTTTAAGACCAGCCTGGGCAAGAGTGAGACCCCAGCTCTAATAAAAAGAGGAGAAAAAAAAAACTAGCCAGGTGTCATGGCAGGCGCCTGTAGTCCCAGCTCCTCAGGAGGCTGAGGCAGGAGGATCACTTGAGCCTAAGAGTTTGATGTTGCTGTGAGCTATGTGTGATGCAACGGCACTCTACCCGGAGTGACAGAGTGAGAATTTGTCTCAAAAAAAAAAAAAAAAAAAAAAAAAGAACTGGACTCCTGAGCCAGGCTTGGACGTGTGAAAGTTTCACCCTGCATGGAATGCTGTGAGCCATACTGGGGCCCAGTGCAGCCTGTGCCCAGCTCAAGAGCTGGTGCAGGAACCAACCCCTGCATGCTTCCTCTTCCGAAACACCTGACCTTTGTTTCCATGTTAATGAGTGTGGCCTCTTCCCTCCTAGTTAGCTGGAGATGAGTCTCCCCTAGGGCTCCAGGCTACTCTTGGTGCACTGAGCTGCTAGGGTGGGAGGTGCCACATGTTCACCTTGACACGGCAGATGGGGAGGCTTGGGGGAGTCTAGCCCACAGTGGTCATCCAGGACAATGTGGAGGCCATGGGCTGGTCTTAAGGAATGGAGGTATGGCCACCTGCAGGCACCTATGTGGGGCATCCAGTGGATTGTGGACCTGTGCTTGAGGCCTGTCACCAGATGCCCCTGTAACCGTCTGCTGCCTGCTCACCAAGACTCTCCTCCTCCCAGCAGCTCCTGCGAGGCTGTTGCTATAGCAATGGGGAGGTGGCTGAGGCCTGTTGCTGCAGAGACAGTAGCAGAGCAGAGGTGCTGGGTGGTGGGCGGGTATGGGCAGGGCTGGTGCCCCAGAGGGTGAGCCTGGCCTCCAGCACTGCTGCTCTTGTGTGCAGCACACTGGCCCCTTACCCTGTCCTGCAGGCCTACGGGTACCCACATGACTCCTCGGCCAGCCCTGGGCTCTGCCCCAGCTGGGAGGTGGAGGCTGGCACGAGCTGGGTGGGCGTGGGGTGTGGACACACAGCATGGTGTTCCAGACCACAGAGCGCTATTGTCAGCACTGTAAACACAGTAGCAGCCACCACCACCCCAACAGGGGGCTCAGGCCCTGGGCCACCCAGAGCACTGCTGTGGTGAGGGCTCTAAAGTCTGTTTTGCAGTGGGGGTAAGGATGAAGGAGACCTGGTGCCCTTGAGAAGATCCATATAGTCTGAACTAGGTGAGGGCAGGACTGGCCCTCGGGCTGGGTAGTGACCCCATCTTTGGCGGGGGGGGACTGGGCTACAGAGGCCTCTCCCAGAGAGCAGCTGGCCTAAGCTGCTCCGCCCTCCTTCCTGAGTTGAGGTTGTGGGGCAAGAACTGGTGAAGTCCTTCACTTTCCAGATGGAAGTGAGAGGAAAGCCTGGGCTCCCAGAGGCCTCCAACATTTATCTCCACTCTAAGCAGGTCCCAGCCCTGGGTAGCAGGAGCCATCCTGGGAAAATCAAGCCCCGAGGCCCAGGACAGGCTGGTCTGTTTGGGGCCAGGAGGAGGGGAGGGACAGAAGGGTGCTTTTGCCTTGGAGACTGAAGGCTGTTAGATCCCTGAGCAGGTCTCCCCAGGGGCTCAGGACCCTAGGCTAAGTTCACGCCTCCCTGACTTCAGGCCTCATCTCCTTAGGCCCTTGCATGGAGGTGCAGGGGTGCTGCAGTAGTAGGGAGGGTGACCCCGGGAGAGGGTAGGATTGGCAGAAGCAGTGGCTCAAATGGCCTCTAGGATTCCACCCAGGCAGCCCTGGAGGTGGGGAGGGAGAAGATGAGCTGGGAGACACACAGGTCAGTGTGGAACACAAACTGGCTGATTTGTCTCTGTTAATCCAGAGGGTCTTCAGAGGGCAGGTAGTCCCTAGTGTGGCCAGCAGAACCTCATCTGGAGACTGGAGACAATACTCACTCTCTTGGTGTTCTGGAAGGGGCCAAGACCTTTACTAACCCTAAAGGGCCCCAGGGAGCATGTGGTCCTGGCTGGCCTGGGCTGGTCCTGTGGGGAGATTGGGGAGGGCTTGGGCCAGCATACGTCTGTCCTGTCCAGCCCAGGGCAGGGTGGGGGTAGAAGGCCTGGCTGCCCCCCCGCCCCCTGTACAGCGGCTTTACTGGGGTGCCCTTCCCAGTGGGTCTTGGCCTTCGAGATCTTCATCCCGCTGGTGCTCTTCTTCATCTTGCTGGGGCTGCGGCAGAAGAAGCCCACCATCTCTGTGAAGGAAGGTGAGGACGGGGCCATGGCTGGGCAATGTGGGGGAAGGTTAGGGAGGGGGCAGGTGGCCTCATGGCATCACGCATGTTTGCTCTGTGTGTGCGCATGTGCGTCCGTTCTGCACACGTGTGTCCCTGCCCCCGAGACTCCCCAGGGTGCAGTCCTGGGCCGTGTCTCCTGGCTGGGCTGCAGAGGTTACGGCTAGCTGTGTGGCCGTGAGTGATGATGGTGCCAGTTCCTGGTGGGCTCAGGCACTCATTGGTCTCCTCTGTTCTGTTTTGACCCACCCCTGTCTCTGCATGGTCTCTTGTCCTGGCCGTGGCCCGCATTTAGTCTGTAAGTGAGCAGCTGCCTCCTTGCTGGCCCAGGGGCAGCCGCAGGATGGCCTAAGGGTCCTCCTGGTGCAGCTTGGGCACCCCACCCCGCTTGCATTAAATACCTTTCCTGCTGGCCAGTCCTGCAGACTACCCTGTCTGCTGTCAGGAACAGCTGCCCACTGTGGGTAGTCGTTGCAGTGGGTGGTGGTAGGTAGTGAATGGCCAGGCCACCTGGGCCACAGTTGATGGCCAGGAAAGTGACTGAGCTATTTCCCTGCCTGCCCATGCCTTCTAGGGGTGGGGGCGCCTGGGCTAGCTTGGGCTGGGGCTGGGTCAGCCTGGCTACTTTCTCTTCAGACTCTTGTGGGCTCTCACGCTCATTCTGCTAACCAGCTGGCCAGAGAGGTCAGAGGTCACTGTTCAGTGGGCCCTTCGAGGTGCTGCTGTGCTCTGTGGGCAGTATCACACCTGAATTTTTTTTGTGGGGCAATGCTCTGGCCTTTTGGCCCAGCAGTGGCTGAGAGAAGAGAGATGCTTTGGGGTTATGGTGGAGGGGTGGCAAGTGGCCCTTTGACCTCTGACCTGCTGGAGTCATTTACACCAGAACTCTCAGTCTGCAGCACAGCTGAGGGCCAAGGTGCTGACCCCATTCTCTCCCTAATGCTGCTCCTCCTTCCTGACTTTGTCTAAGTCTCTCCTCTTTGCCTCTGCCTCCTCCCCCTTCTTGATTTCTCTCCTTCTTCTGTTCCTGGATCCCACCCTCTCACCCGTCCATCCCTCAGCCTTCTACACAGCAGCACCCCTGACATCCGCCGGCATCCTGCCCGTCATGCAGTCCCTGTGCCCAGACGGCCAGCGAGACGAGTTCGGCTTTCTGCAGTACGCCAACTCCACGTGAGTGCCTGCCCTCCCCAGCCCACCGCGGCGCCCCCCGCCTCCCAAGCCCGTCCCAGTGGTGACATCTGGTGGTGGTGCAGGGTCACACAGCTGCTGGAGCGCCTGGACCGTGTAGTGGAGGAGGGCAATCTATTCGACCCAGCCCGGCCCAGCCTGGGCTCAGAGCTTGAGGCCTTGCGCCAGCATCTGGAGGCCCTCAGCGCCAGCCGGAGTGCCTGGGGGCGCCACTTGGACAGCCCTGCAGGTGCGCCTGGGTGGGGAGGACCGACTGCCTCTGCCCACCTCAACTGCACCAGGGCTGAGGGGGCTGAGTGCCCCTGCTGTGAGCCTGCTGGGATCCCTTGGCCCTGGTGAAACTGGCCCTTCACCCTCTCCCTCTTGCTTGTCCAGCGTCCTCCTTCTCTCTGGACTCGGTTGCCAGGGACCCGAGGGAGCTCTGGCGCTTTCTGGTACAGAACCTGTCACTGCCCAACAGCACAGCCCAGGCCCTCTTGGCTGCTCATGTGGACCCACCAGAGGTGAGGCAGGGCTGCATCAGTGATGGGTCATCTGCTCATGGTTAGGGCCCTACCTGCCTTAGCCACCTCCTTCCAGTCTTCTTACACCCTCTGGTTGCAAGAATGTGTGTAGGGCAGCTGAGGCGTCCTCAGAGCTCTGAGGAGGCCCAGTGGCCACGCTCTTAGGCTCTCACCTAATTTCTACCCTTCCACCCCCAGGTCTATCGCCTACTCTTTGGCCCTTCTCAGGCCCTGGGTTATGAGCCAGGCCTCTCCAGGGGCCAGGAGCCCTGGAGCCAACTGGGTAGCCATCCCCTATTCCTGATGGAGGTGAGGGGGGGGCTGTTGGTGGGACGGGAGGTGTGGTGCCTGCTTCTGGGGGGCTTTTGTACAATGGTGAGGAAATACAGAACTCCTTCTGAGAGCAAGGGAGGGTCCTGGGGAGTTTGTGGCTGGTGTAGGCAGGGTTTGAGGTAGGTAGAGGCAGTGTGAATGCCCCCCTGAGTGAAAGCCCAGATAGCCCCAGAGTTGTCACAGTGGGTTGGCAGGATGAGGCTATCTTAGGGTAGGCCTCCGTACCCCTTGGTTGGGGGCAGAGTCCCTTTGCGGCCCCAGCTTTCCTCTGTGCCCACCTCCAACAGGAGCTGCTGTTGGCCCCTGCCCTCCTGGAGCAACTCACCTGTGCACCAGGCTCCAGGGAGCTAAGCCGGATCCTCACAGTGCCTGAGGGTCAGAAGTCAGCCCTGCAGGGCTATCGGGACGCTGTGTGCAGTGGGCAGGCTGCAGCTCGTGCCAGGCGCTTCTCTGGGCTGGCTGCTGAGCTCCGGAACCAGCTGGATATGGCCAAAATTGCCCAACAGGTGAGGCCCTGCCTGCCAGCTACCTGCTGCCCAGACTGGAGGAGGTTCTGGGCTACCAGGAGGCCCAGGCTGTGTGTGGGATGATGCTGGGACTCTTGCCCCAGGCCCTGCCCACCCCTCAGCCATGTCTGTCATTCCCAGTCCCTGACAGGCCCCCACCTCAGGCGGCAGGTCCTCCCTCAGCCCCCTTGCAGTCAACCCTGACATGCCGGTGTCCCCTCAGCTGGGCCTGGATGCCCCCAACGGCTCGCAGGCCCCGCCCCCACGCAGCCTGCAGGCTCTCCTGGAGGACCTGCTGAACGCCCAGAAGGTTCTGCAGGACGTGGACGTCTTGTCAGCCCTGGCTCTGCTGCTGCCTCAGGGGGCCTGCACTGGCCGGGTCCCCGGGGCCCCAGCCAGCAGCCCAGGAGGGGTGGCCAATGGGACCGGGGCGGGGACAGGCACGGGCTCCAACACCACAGCAGAGGAGGGCTCCCCATCCGCTGCAGCCACGGCCTCCCTGGACACGCTGCAGGGCCAGTGCTCAGCCTTTGTGCAGCTCTGGGCAGGCCTGCAGCCCATCCTGTGTGGCAACAACCGGTAGGTCAGCAGGAGGGTGGGGTGGGGATCGGTGAGAAGGTGGGGTAGGGGGAGGGTCTGACCCCATAGCCTGGCACTGACGCCCCCAGCCTTGCCTCTTCGGCCCCATCCACACTCACCTCCAGCTTTGCCCCACCCGTGGGTGGTGCAGCCCACCCTGACGCCACGTCTCCCCCCTAGTACCATAGAGCCCGAGGCGTTGCGGCGCGGCAACATGAGCTCCCTGGGCTTCACCAGCAAGGAACAGCGGAACCTGGGCCTCCTGGTGCACCTTATGACCAGCAACCCCAAAATCCTCTATGCACCGGCAGGCTCTGAGGCCGACCGTGTCATCCTCAAGGTGTGTGGTGCTAGCAGGCTGGTGTCCGGGCTTTGCATGCCTTCCCCTGCAGGATCGGGGGGTTCTACAGGGCCCTTGGCTGAGGGAGGTGTGGCAGCATGTGGGATACCAGCCTAGTCATGGCACTGTGGGGGGGGTACCGTGGGGTTTGATGTGCAGGGGCACTTGGCTGCTTTCCCCTTTGGGAGCTCCCTGGGAACTGCCGTGGGAATGCACTGTGAGCCCCCGCTACAAGCTGGGGGTCGCAGGGCCAGGTCAGTGCTGGTGGAGGAGAAGCATATGCAGAGACCTTCTGGAGCAGCATCCTGGGGACTGCTTTCTGGAATAAGCAGAAGCTAGGACTGGACATAGGCCTGGGATGGAAACCTGTGGATGAGGTGGAGCCCTGAGCAGAGGGGTCTCTAGGATAAGGGTGGAGCAGATGAGGGTTGAGCACCATGGCACTCACAATATGCATGGAGGGGTCCCAGAAAGGAGTTGTGAAAGGGGGGTCTGGAGATGGTGGAAGAGCAGGGAGCAGAGTGAGTTTCCTCCGGGTGCAGAGAAAGGGGAGGGGGGCTGGGGGCCTGCAGGGGGAAGTTCGGTCAGAGCAAAGCTGGCTGTTGGGGACAGGCCAGCTTGGAGAGGTAAGGGAGGAGAGCCCCACACTGGCTTCCAGGGAGTCCTTCCAGGAGCCCCATGCACTGTATCCCTACCCTCTGCAGGCCAATGAGACCTTTGCCTTTGTGGGCAACGTGACTCACTATGCCCAGGTTTGGCTCAACATCTCGGCAGAGATCCGCAGCTTCCTGGAGCAGGGCAGGCTGCAGCAGCACCTGCATTGGCTACAGCAGGTACTGTGTGTGCCCGGTGCAGGGGGCAGCAGTGGGCAGCACAGGGAGCCCCTCTTTGTGCAGGCCGCAGGCGTAGGCCACCCTCTGAGCCAATCTTGTACTCCCAGTATGTGGCAGAGCTGCGGCTGCACCCTGAAGCACTGAACCTGTCACTGGACGAGCTGCCACCAGCCTTACGCCAGGACAACTTCTCACTGCCCAATGGCTCTGCCCTCTTGCAGCAGCTGGACACTATTGACAATGCAGCCTGTGGCTGGATCCAGTTCATGTCCAAGGTGGGTTGCGTGATCCTGGGAGGGGGTGCCTATGCATGCCCAGGACCAGCTCCAACAATGCCCACACCCTAGGTGAGCGTGGACATCTTCAAGGGCTTTCCTGATGAGGAGAGCATTGTCAACTACACACTTAATCAGGCCTACCAGGATAATGTCACTGTGTTTGCCAGTAAGCCAACTGCCCCTCCTCGGGGTTGCACGCAGCCCTGCCCCTCCAACATGGCCCCACAGAGCCCCCCTTATATCCCCTCACTCTTTGGCTCGCCTTGACCCTGCTGCCTTCACTTGCCCCCATCCTCCCCTTCTCTTCCCCACTCTGGCCCCATCCTCCCCGTTCTTCCCAGTACTGGCCATGCCCCACAACTTGCTCCTTCCTTTCTTCCCTGCTCCCAAACCTTGCCATCTCCATGCCTCCACCCAGCCACCTGCTCCTCTGTAGCTCACCTCATCCTCCTTGTCCTGCTCTTCTGTACCTTGGCCCCACCTAATCCCCTGTAGCCCTGCCCTCCACCCAAGCTTCCTCTGGTCCCCAGGTGTGATCTTCCAGACTCGGAAGGATGGCTCCCTTCCACCCCATGTCCACTACAAGATCCGACAGAACTCCAGCTTCACTGA
The DNA here is from genome assembly GCA_963574655.1 of Perodicticus potto. Lineage (NCBI taxonomy): Eukaryota > Metazoa > Chordata > Mammalia > Primates > Lorisidae > Perodicticus > Perodicticus potto. Next base: position 42,306 of record CAUYRH010068053.1, read on the forward strand.
GAAAACCAACGAAATCCGCAGAGCCTACTGGAGGCCAGGGCCCAATACTGGTGGCCGCTTCTACTTCCTCTATGGTTTTGTCTGGATCCAGGGTGAGGGACCAGGATGGAGGGAGGAGATGGGGGGGAAAGGGGAGAGGGCAGGTGGAAGTGGTTTAGAGGCAAGAGCTAAGAGGGAGCCCTGATGGCTGGCTGTCTCTACAGACATGATGGAGCGTGCCATCATCAACACCTTTGTGGGGCACGACGTGGTGGAGCCCGGAAGCTATGTGCAGATGTTCCCTTACCCCTGCTACACGCGGGACGAGTAAGTGCCAGTGTGAGGGCTGGGTGGGCTTGGGTCATGCACTGCCTCACCTTGTGCACCACCATGCCCCACCCCAGCTTCCTGTTTGTCATTGAGCACATGATGCCGCTCTGCATGGTGATCTCCTGGGTCTACTCTGTGGCCATGACCATCCAGCACATCGTGGCAGAGAAGGAGCACCGGCTCAAGGAGGTGGGTGGGGTAGGGAGTGGGTATCCCTCTAGGCTGGCCGGTGGGACAGCGATCCCAAGCCCCCTGCACACACCCATAGGTGATGAAGACCATGGGGCTGAACAACGCAGTGCACTGGGTGGCCTGGTTCATCACAGGCTTCGTGCAGCTGTCCATCTCTGTGTCGGCACTCACCGCCATCCTCAAATATGGCCAGGTCCTCATGCACAGCCACGTGCTCATCATCTGGCTCTTCTTAGCCGTCTATGCTGTGGCCACCATCATGTTCTGGTGAGTACTGGCCAGCGGGCAGGAGGGAGCCCGTGTGGGAACTGGCTGGGCCACCCGCTAGCTTGACCCCACCCTCAGCAATAGTGGGGTATCCCTAAAGTTCACTGCCAAATGTGTGTACACCCTCTTGGAGTGCCTCTGGACCCCAGCAGGGGCTGCTGAGGAGGGCCTGGGCACCAGACTGGGGGTCTGGGTGCTGATGACCTGCTGGGCCCTGCCCCAGCTTCCTTGTGTCCGTGCTGTACTCCAAGGCCAAGTTGGCCTCAGCCTGTGGTGGCATCATCTACTTCCTGAGCTACGTGCCCTACATGTATGTGGCAATTCGTGAGGAAGTGGCCCACGATAAGATCACTGCCTTCGAGAAGTGCATTGCGGTGAGGGCCCTGGGCAGGCAGGGTGAGGCCAGGGGCGGGGGTGTCCCTGCCCTCCCCAACTGATACCACTGCCTCCCCAGTCCCTGATGTCCACAACAGCCTTTGGCCTGGGCTCCAAGTACTTCGCCCTGTATGAGGTGGCAGGTGTGGGCATCCAGTGGCACACGTTCAGCCAGTCCCCCGTGGAAGGGGATGATTTCAACCTGCTCCTTGCCGTCACCATGCTGATGGTGGATGCCATTGTCTACGGAGTGCTCACGTGGTACATTGAGGCTGTGCACCCAGGTACTGGCTAACCCTGTGGAGGTAGGGGGTAGGGACAGGCTCTCTGGGCTTCCTCCTAGATGTGGCACAGACGGACAGCTTCCTGGGTGGTCACAGGGCCCATGTGGTAGACGGTCACCCACAGGCCCCTGGTCAGCCTCCTGTCCCCTCCTCGGCCCCCAGGTATGTATGGGCTGCCCCGGCCCTGGTACTTCCCACTGCAGAAGTCTTATTGGCTGGGCAGTGGGCGGACAGAAGCATGGGAGTGGAGCTGGCCGTGGGCACGTGCCCCCCGCCTCAGCATCGTGGAGGAAGATCAGGCCTGCGCTATGGAGAGCCGGCGCTTTGGTGAGTCAGGATACGGTGTTGGGTGGGGCAGGTGCTGGACCTGGGAGTCCTGGACTGCTCCTGTCCTGCTAACTCCCTGCTTGCTGTAGAGGAGACCCGTGGCATGGAGGAGGAGCCCACCCACCTGCCCCTGGTCGTGTGCGTGGACAAGCTCACCAAGGTCTACAAGGATGACAAGAAGCTGGCCTTGAACAAGCTAAGCCTAAACCTCTACGAGAACCAGGTGGTCTCCTTTCTGGGCCACAATGGGGCCGGCAAGACCACCACCATGTGCGTGTGCTGCGGCCGCTGGCCGGAGCAGGAGTCCTCAGCCAGAGGGCAGGGTGGGGTCCCTGCAGGGGGTGTTGGGTCGTGACCCCACCTGCCCACCCAGGTCCATCCTGACTGGCCTGTTCCCTCCAACGTCGGGTTCGGCCACCATCTATGGGCATGACATCCGCACAGAGATGGACGAGATCCGGAAGAACCTGGGCATGTGCCCCCAGCACAACGTGCTGTTCGACCGGCTCACGGTGGAGGAGCATCTCTGGTTCTACTCCCGGCTCAAGAGCAGGGCCCAGGAGGAGATCCGCAAGGAGACCGACAAGTGCGCAGGCGGGGTGGGTGGGCAGAGGGGTCGGGGTCCCGAAGGCCCGTCCTATGCCCTCCTTCCCTGTGCCCAGGATGATCGAGGACCTGGAACTCTCCAACAAGCGGCACTCGCTGGTGCAGACGTTGTCAGGCGGCATGAAGCGCAAGCTGTCTGTGGCCATTGCCTTTGTAGGCGGCTCCCGCGCCATCATCCTGGACGAGCCCACTGCCGGCGTGGACCCCTATGCTCGCCGTGCCATCTGGGACCTCATCTTGAAATACAAGCCAGGTGAGCAGGCATCAGTGCGCACGGGCACTGCTGGCCCTGCCCCTCCCGCCAACACCTGACCCCAGATCCACCTCCTCCAGGCCGCACCATCCTCCTGTCCACCCACCACATGGACGAGGCTGACCTGTTGGGAGACCGCATTGCCATCATCTCTCACGGGAAGCTCAAGTGCTGTGGCTCTCCACTCTTCCTCAAAGGTGCCTATGGAGATGGCTACCGCCTCACGCTGGTCAAGCGGCCTGCTGAGCCTGGGGGCCCCCAAGGTCTGTGCTGGCCTCTCCCCCTCAGGGACCAAGCTGGGGAGGCTGGACCTGGACGCACAGTCTCCAGCTGTCATTTGTCTGGCTGGGATCTCACTGAAGGACCCCTTCTCTGCCTCCAGAGCCAGGGCTGGCCTCCAGCCCCCCGGGCCGGACCCAGCTGAGCAGCTGCTCTGAGTCGCAGGTGTCACAGTTCATCCGCAAGCATGTGGCCTCCTGCCTGCTGGTCTCAGACACGAGCACGGAGCTTTCCTATATCCTGCCTAGCGAGGCTGCCCGAAAGGGGGCCTTCGAGCGCCTTTTCCAGGTGTGAGGGCAGAGCACAGGGGTACAGGCAAGGCAGTCCTGGCAGGTGGGCGGTGGGGAGAGGCAGGTGGCCCCACCCCCAACATGGTGGGCAGCTTCCCCTGGCCTCTCCCTCGCAGCACCTAGAGCACAGCCTGGACACCTTGTACCTGAGCAGCTTTGGGCTGATGGACACGACACTGGAAGAGGTGTTCCTCAAGGTGTCGGAGGAGGACCAGTCGCTGGAGAACAGCGAGGCCGGTGAGCAGCCCCAGAGCCACTGATGGCCACCTGACCCCAAGGCCTGAGTGTGGACCAGGTGCTGGTCACTTCTTGAGCTTTGGGAGCACCAATCCTGGGTAGTAATGAGGGGCTGGGACTCTCCAGGGTCAGCCTGAGGTCCTGGCGAGTGGCCCTGATGGCCAGAGGACTGGGCTAGTGGATGGGCCAAGGAGTCGGCCCAGGACTGGGGGCTGAGTCCTGTGCAGACCTGGGGTGTGAACAGCCCTGAGCATCCCCCCACCATGGCAGATGTGAAGGAGTCCAGGAAGGACGTGCTGCCTGGGGTGGAAGTCCCTGCATCCGGGGAGGCTCATGCCAGCAACCTGGCCCGGTGCTCAGAGCTGGCTCAGTCACAGGCATCACTGCAGTCAGTGTCCTCAGTGGGCTCTGCCCGTGGTGATGAGGGAGCTGGCTATACTGATGTCTACGGCGACTACCGCCCACTCTTTGACAACCCACAGGACCCAGACAACGTCAGCTTGCAAGGTGGGTACTGCTGGGCGAGGCTGGAGGTGGGGAGGAGGGCAGAGGAGTGGCATGGGGCCACCTGCTCATGCTCCTCTCTGCACAGAGGCCGAGGCGGAGGCACTCTCCCAGGTCGGCCAGGGCAGCTGCAAGCTGGAGGGCTGGTGGCTGACGGCGCGCCAGTTCCATGGGCTGCTGGTCAAGCGCTTCCATTGCGCCCGCCGCAACTCCAAGGCGCTGTTCTCCCAGATCCTCCTGCCGGCCTTCTTTGTCTGCGTGGCCATGACCGTGGCCTTGTCTGTCCCCGAGATCGGTACGGCTACCAGGGCCTGCATCTGTCCCCAGTGGGACCTGAGGCCCCTTGGGCATTGGGAAGAGGGACCTGAGACCTGGAGGCTCAGGCAGGTGGGACCCATTCAGGGCTCCTGCTCACTTGACAGGTGACCTGCCCCCACTGGTGCTGTCGCCTTCCCAGTACCACAACTATACCCAGCCCCGCGGCAACTTTATCCCCTACGCCAATGAGGAGCGCCGGGAGGACCGGTGAGGCTGAGGAGACAGCTGCAGCAGGGGGGCTGGTGGGAGGGAGCTAGGTCTGACTCACTGTTGGTGCCCCCCAGACTGTGGCTGTCTCCTGATGCCAGCCCCCAGCAGCTCGTGAGCACGTTCCGGCTGCCGTCAGGAGTGGGTGCCACTTGCGTGCTCAAGTCCCCCGCCAATGGCTCGCTGGGGCCCACGCTGAACCTGAGCAGTGGGGAGTCCCGTCTACTGGCTGCACGGTTTTTCGACAGTATGTGCCTGGAGTCCTTCACGCAGGGGCTGCCACTGTCGAACTTTGTGCCACCCCCACCCTCGCCTGCCCCGTCCGACTCCCCCATGTCCCCAGATGAAGACACGCTGCAGGTCTGGAATACCTCCCTGCCACCCACCTCCGGGCCAGGTAGCAGCTCATGGGGCCTGCTGGGGGGTGTGGGGGCAAGCAGTCTTTCTCACCGTGCCCACTGTGCCCACAGAGCTGTGGACTTCAGCACCCTTGCTGCCACGCCTGGTGCGGGAGCCCATCCGCTGCACCTGTTCTGCACAGGGCACCGGCTTCTCCTGCCCTAGCAGCGTGGGCGGGCACCCGCCCCAGATGCGGGTGGTCACAGGAGACATCCTGACTGATGTCACTGGCCACAACGTCTCTGAGTACCTGCTCTTCACCTCAGACCGTTTCAGGCTGCACCGGTGAGCCAAGGGCAGGGCTGTGTGTAGGGGCACTGCCCACTGCCTACTTAGCCTTATGGTTCCTTTGACCTGTCTGCCCAGGTATGGGGCTATTACCTTTGGTAATGTCCAGAAGTCCATCCCGGCATCATTTGGTGCCAGGGCCCCACCCATGGTGCGGAAGATTGCTGTGCGCAGGGCAGCCCAGGTGAGCATGCCTGGCCCTGGGGCTCCATGGTGTCCAGTGCTGCCTGTGGGCTGCAGTGACCCACAGGGGCTCCTGGGTCCTCTCTGGGCCTTCTGCTTCCCAGGTTTTCTATAACAACAAGGGCTACCACAGCATGCCTACCTACCTTAACAGTCTCAACAACGCCATCCTGCGTGCCAACCTGCCCAAGAGCAAGGGCAACCCGGCGGCCTATGGTGAGTCAGACCACCATATGGGTAGGGGCCTGGGCAAGGGGGCTGGAGCAGGGGCCTGAGGCTGCCCTTCCTATGCACAGGCATCACTGTTACCAACCATCCCATGAACAAGACCAGCGCCAGCCTCTCCCTGGATTACCTGTATGTGTGGTGGGGGCAGGGTGGGTAGGGCCCCTCTGCAGCCCCCAGCTGCTCAGGGCTGAGGGCTCTCTCACCTCCAGGCTGCAGGGCACTGATGTGGTCATCGCTATTTTCATCATTGTGGCCATGTCATTTGTGCCAGCCAGCTTCGTGGTCTTCCTAGTGGCGGAGAAGTCCACCAAGGCCAAGCACCTGCAGTTCGTCAGCGGCTGCAACCCCGTTATCTACTGGCTGGCCAACTACGTGTGGGATATGGTGCGTCCCCACATGGCTGTGGGGCTCCCCAGTAGCCCTGGGCCTTTCCCCTACCCTATCCCCTGCACCTACCCTCCTCCATATCCCTCACCAGCTGCCCCTGCCCCTGCAGCTCAACTACCTGGTCCCAGCCACCTGCTGCGTCATCATCCTGTTTGTGTTTGACCTGCCGGCCTACACGTCACCCACCAACTTCCCTGCTGTCCTCTCCCTCTTCCTGCTCTATGGGTAAGGGGGACTGGGTGGAAAAGGGGTTGTGGGAAGAAGCAGGGGCCTCCAGTGACTGCCACCCGCTGCCTGCCTGCCCACCCACAGGTGGTCCATCACCCCCATCATGTACCCGGCCTCCTTCTGGTTTGAGGTGCCCAGCTCTGCCTATGTCTTCCTCATTGTCATCAACCTCTTCATTGGCATCACAGCCACCGTGGCCACCTTCCTGCTGCAGCTCTTCGAGCACGACAAGGTGGGGCAGCAGGGTAAGGGCTGGGGACAACTGGAGCCTCAAGGTGGTGGGTGCTGAGGCCATGCTCATGCCCCACCCACAGGACCTGAAAGTTGTCAATAGTTACCTGAAAAGCTGCTTCCTGGTCTTCCCCAACTATAACTTGGGCCATGGGCTCATGGAGATGGCCTACAACGAGTATATCAACGAATACCATGCCAAGATCGGTGAGGCACCCTGGGACTGGTGGGTGAGTGTGTGGGGTCCAGGTGGGGGACTGACACAGGCCCTGCTGGCTGTCCCTCAGGCCAGTTTGACAAGATGAAGTCCCCGTTCGAGTGGGACATTGTCACACGCGGGCTGGTGGCCATGACAGTTGAAGGCTTTGTGGGCTTCCTCCTCACCATCATGTGCCAGTACAACTTCCTGCGGCAGCCACAGTGAGTGGGGCTCCCCACCTTCCTGCCGTGATCACAGCTAAGGGCAAGTGGGTATTGTCAGGGGTAGGGGCTGGGTGGCAAGCCTGGGCACTGTCCACCCTGTCCTCCTAGGCGCATGCCCGTGTCCACCAAGCCTGTGGAGGACGATGTGGACGTGGCCAATGAGCGGCAGCGGGTGCTTCGGGGGGACGCTGACAATGATATGGTCAAGATTGAAAACCTGACCAAGGTGGGCCTGAAGGCATGGGGCTGGGGGTTGGGCAGGGCCTGGCGGGAGGGGACAGGGCAGTTCCTGGGGTGAGGCTCAGGTGGGCTTTGGGCCTTACCTGGGGCACATACCCCCATGCCCTGCTGCCCCACTGAGTGGGCAGCTCCCCTCTGCCAGGTCTACAAGTCCCGGAAGATTGGCCGCATCCTGGCTGTGGACCGCCTATGCCTGGGTGTTCGTCCTGGTGAGTGCTTCGGTCTCTTGGGCGTGAATGGCGCGGGCAAGACCAGCACCTTCAAGATGCTGACTGGTGACGAGAGTACGACGGGGGGCGAGGCCTTCGTGAACGGGCACAGGTGCTGGGGCATGCCTAGGCGGGCGGGGGTGGGGGCCTGCGCTTCCCACACCTGACCCTGCCGCATCCCCAGTGTGCTTAAGGAGCTGCTCCAGGTGCAGCAGAGCCTCGGCTACTGCCCGCAGTTTGATGCGCTGTTTGACGAGCTCACGGCGCGGGAGCACCTGCAGCTGTACACGCGGCTGCGTGGCATTCCCTGGAAGGATGAGGCCCGGGTGAGGGCTGCTGGGCTGAAGCCAGGGGATGGGAGGGGCTCCTGACATCTGGCCCTGACCTCTGCCTTCCCTGGCCAGGTGGTGAAGTGGGCTCTGGAAAAGCTGGAGCTGACCAAGTACGCGGACAAGCCGGCTGGTACCTATAGTGGTGGCAACAAGCGAAAGCTATCGACAGCCATTGCCCTCATTGGGTACCCAGCCTTCATCTTCCTGGTGAGTGCAGGGAGGGTGTGGGCCAGCCAAGCCAGGTGGCCAGGAGTGCAGCCCGCTGAACCTGTCACCTGCCCCCAGGATGAGCCCACCACGGGCATGGACCCCAAGGCCCGGCGCTTTCTCTGGAACCTCATTCTCGACCTCATCAAGACAGGGCGCTCGGTGGTGCTCACGTCACATAGGTATGGGTGTCTCCTCCCGTGGTCCCCTGTCTGTGGTTCCCCACCCCCCACCCCAGCCCCCATGCTAGCCTGAGCTCTGCCTGCAGCATGGAGGAGTGTGAGGCACTGTGCACGCGCCTGGCCATCATGGTGAATGGGCGCCTGCGCTGTCTGGGCAGCATCCAGCACCTAAAGAACCGGTGAGCTGGGGGTCCAGGGCAGAGAGGGTCAGCAGCCAGGGTTTGCAGCCTGTGGGTGTGAGCAGCAAGCTATGGGCCCATCCCACCAGGTTTGGAGATGGCTACATGATCACGGTGCGGACCAAGAGCAGCCAGAGTGTGAAGGACGTGGTGCGGTTCTTCAATCGGAACTTCCCAGAGGCTGTGCTCAAGGTGGACACGTCCCCAAAGAGGTTGGGGTGGGGGCAGCATTGCCGAGCAGCCTCTGATCTCCCCACCCCTCAGGAGCGGCACCACACGAAAGTGCAGTACCAGCTCAAGTCAGAGCACATCTCACTGGCCCAGGTGTTCAGCAAGATGGAGCAGGTGACGGGTGTGCTGGGCATCGAGGACTACTCGGTTAGCCAGACCACCCTGGACAATGTGAGTGTCACCTGTAGGGGCTCCACACCCACCTGGGCCTGTCCCGCCACTTGCCTGCTCCAGTCTCTGGGTCTGGGCCGGCCCAGCCACCTCCCTTGCTCAGCTGGGTCCGGCCCTGCCTTCCAGGTGTTCGTGAACTTTGCCAAGAAGCAGAGCGACAACCTGGAGCAGCAGGAGACGGAGCCCCCTTCTGCACTGCAGTCCCCTCTCAGCCGTCTGCTCAGCCTGCTCCGGCCCCGCCCCACCCCCACAGAGCTCCGTGCCCTTGTGGCAGATGAGCCCGAGGATCTGGACACAGAGGACGAGGGACTCATCAGCTTCGAGGAGGAGCGGGTGAGCAAACTGCAGTGTCACGGCACTCGAGATCCTGCAGAGTCAGGGTAGCTGGCCAGCTCTGCCCAGTGGACCCAGGGGCTCCAGCTTCAGGGTCTTGGGGAGAACAGGACAGCAGGTGGAGAGGGACCTGCACAATGCTGAGGACTAGAGGGAAGCAGGAAAAGGGAAAGGAGTGACCAACCACAGAGCCCAGTCTTGCTGGGGCCTTCAAGGTGCTACAGGGGAGAGAAGAGATGGGGGCAGAAAGGACCAGTGTCTGGGGACAGGGGTGATGCAGACACAGTGGCCACCAGAATTGGCCAGGAGAGGCCACAGAAGAGTCCAGACTCCAAGAGGGCTCTGTCCAGACTGGTGTGCCAGAGCAGAGTCCAGCGTGGTCACCCGCAGCTGCCACCAGGGGGTGCGGGCAGAAGCACCTCCCCACACCTGGCCTATCTGCTGTCTACCAGGCCCAGCTCTCCTTCAACACGGACACTCTCTGCTGACCACTATGATTGGGTCAAGGACTCATCTGCGGGGACAGAAGTTGGGCGGAGGCCGAGGCCCCACCGCAGCCCTGGTGTGTTGTGGGAGATTCAAGACCAAGAGGCCTGGCCCTCCTCCCACCCGCCACCCATCCTTGGCCCTGCTCCATGGTCTCTGTAGCCGTCCTCCCCCAACTGTGCCAAAGGCTGGCCCTGCTCTGGGCTGTGCACAGCCCTCACCCTGCTTTGCCTTAAAGCCTTGGGGACTGACCCGGTCTCTGCCCCTGCCCAGCTCTGTTCCCCACCCCGTGACACTGGCAGTACTAGGCTCTGCCTGCCCCTCCCACCCCCCTGGCAGTAGCACCCAGGCTGGCCAGCCTGGCCCTCCCAGCTGGCCCCTCCCAGTGACACTGACGTGCTGCCTCGGGACTGGAACTATGGGGGCGGGCGCTGTGTCTGTCCCACCCCAGTCTGGGCCCCTCCTATTTATTTTGCTTTGAGAAAAGGCTCCCCTCACCCTGTTTTCCTGTGGGAAGGTGACCATCCATGGGACGCTATCAGCTTGGTTGGAGAGGAGCTGCCTCAGGCTGGCCAGTGGGTGACAGGGAGAAGCTGGCCTTGCTGTCCAGGCAAGGGGTCAGACTCCCCACTATGTCCCTCCCACCCAGCTTGGCCCCCACCCACCCTCTTGGGAGCCAGACTTGTACATAGCGCACAGATGTTTGTTTTAAATAAATAAACAGAAATGCCCGCAGCATCATGCATGTATGTGGACTGTGTATAGAGGACAGGCCACTGGGCTGGGTCTGCACCACCACTGACTCCTCCCCCTGGCATTTCTGGAATCCCCTGCCCAGGTGAGAGGGGAGGTCAGCCTGGGGGGTGGTGGCTGTTGGTCCTTCCCTTCCCTCTCTCACCCACAGCCCTGGCCCTGTGCACTGAGTGGCAGGTCCTCAATAGGGCTCATGGTTGGGGGCGCTTCCCGTGCTGCCCCTTGCCCATCGGGTCTGGGCTGACTTACTGAGTGGCCTCCCCAACCCAGTGCTCATGCAGGCTTTCAGGGGCATGTGCCCACTGGTCCCACCCAGGAGGGTGTGGAGAGGGCTTTCAGGAGGAGACAGCCTCCAAGGGAGGCTGAAATCCAGTAGACGTGTTCTTGAAGAGCCTATGCCAAGGGCCCTGGGACAAGTGGGGGCCCCTGGAGGGTCTCTGGCGAGGAATCCCAGTTGCTGGGAACAGGAGACAAGGCAGTGGGAGAAAGGATCCCCATAACCAGACTCCCAGGGCCTAGGGTGGGGAAGGCATGCAGGTAAGGGCTGGTGCCAAGTGAGGGGGCAGAGGGAAGGAGTGTATGTGTGGGGTGGCCCCTAGGCTTAAAAGGAGCTGGGCCAATTTATCCATTTGGGTTCCCATGAGCCATTTGCTGTGGCTGCCTAAGAGGCAGCTAGATAGGTGTGCTGGAGTCCCCAAGAGGCTGGAGGTCACTGGGTAAGGTCTCCTTAGGTCCTGGGAGCAGCCCAGGAGTGTATTAAGCCTGGTAAGGACTGGAGGGGCTAGGGGAGGTTTGGTGCTGGGCCCAGGAGAGAGAGGTGGGGACTCTGCAGTGGCCTCTAGTGGCTGGGGCCTTGGTTCTGCAACCATGAGGAGCTGAATCCTGCCAGAAAGAGGACCCCAAGGTCCACAAAAGAATACAGCCTGGCCATTGCCTGGCAGGACACTGCACACAAGACCTAAGTAGGCCGTGCTCAGACTCCAGCCGACTGAGACTCTGAGACAATTCGTGTCGTTTTAAACTATTTTTTTTTTAGAGACAGAGTCTCACTTTATCACCCTCAGTAGAGTGCCGTGGTGTCACACAGCTCACAGCAACCTCCAACTCCTGGGCTTAGGGGATTCTCTTGCCTCACCCTCCCAAGTAGCTGGGACTACAGGCGCCTGCCACAACACCCAGCAATTTTTTTTTTTTTTTTGAGACAGAGCCTCAAGCTGTCACCCTGGAGAGAGTGCCGTGGCATTACAGCTCACAGCAACCTCCAATTCCTGGGCTCAAACGAGTCTCCTGCCTCTGCCTCCCAAGTAGCTGGGACCACAGGCACCCACCACAACGCCCGGCCATTTTTTGGTTGCAGCCATCATTGTTGTTTGGCGGCCCGGGCTGTGTTCGAACCTGCCAGCTCAGGTGTACATGGCTGGCGCCTTAGCCTGTTGAGCCACAGACTCTGAGCCGTTTTAAACTTCTTAATTTGAACTGATTTGTAACACAGCAGTAGAATACAGACATACCCCCACCACCATCTTCCTTAAAACATTTTATTTTATTTATTTATTTATTTATTTATTTTGAGACAGAGCCTCAAGCTGTTACCCTGGTGAGAGTGCCGTGGCATCACAGCTTACAGCAACCTACAATTCCTGGGCTCAAGCGAGTCTCTTGCCTCTGCCTCCCAAGTAGCTGGGACTACAGGCACCCGCCACAACGCCCGGCCATTTTTTGGTTGCAGCCGTCGTTGTTTGGCAGGCCCGGGCTGGATTCAAACCTGCCACCTCAGTTGTATCTGGCTGGCACCTTAGCCCATTTGAGCCACAAGCGCTGAGCCCCTTAAAACATTTTAAACTTTCAGAAAAGTTGTGGAGAATATCATGGCACATGCCTGCATGCCCTTCCCCGACCCACCTGCTGTTGAAGTCGTGCCATACCTCCCCACTCGCCTCTATCCACCTTCTTTTGCACTGACCCATCTGAAAGTAAATAGCAGCTGCTGTGACCCTGTAGCCTCCTTCTTCCAAGAATGAGGACCTCCCTGGAGTTACCAAAGATAGGAAAGTTGTCCAAGGCTCCCATTGTCCCAGGCATATCTTTTAGGGCTTTCTAGAAATCCTGGGATCCAGTAGGGAATTTCTCGTTGCATTTCCTTTTCTGGCCCCTCAACAAGGACAGGTTTGACAAATCCAAGCCAGAGTCTGCATGGGTCTGATCATTTCTTCTCGGTCAGACAGGTTGGACATTTTTGGCAAGAGCGAAGCCGGGAATGCCACAGTTGTCCCTCCAGGAGACTTGCAGTGTCAGTCTGTCCCTTGCCAGGCCATGCTGAAAGTGGTCACCTGGTTGACATTTCTTTCTCATAGCCCTGGAAGCAGGGTACCGGTCAGCTTCCATTGAGGCTATACCCCCAGGTGGAGGAAAACACGAGGCAGCTCTCTGGCACCACTTTTCTAAGGGTGATGATCCTATCATGAGGGCTCCACTCTCATGACCTCATCACCTCCCAAAGGCCCCATCACCATATAACATCACCTTGGGGATTAGGATTCCAACACACAAATTTTGGGAGGACACATTTGGTCCATTGCAAAACACTAGTTCCTTATAAGAGGATGGTCTTTGGAAACCAGCATGGGGCCTGCTCACTGCTCCTGGGCTGTTGCTGCTCCCAGCTCTGAGGATAGGGTTAGGAAATTCCCTACAAGCTCCTGACAATGCCCCAATGCCACCCCAGTCCCCCTGTTGTCCCCCCAACATGTCTGCACCTCCCTTCAGAACTGAACTTTTGAAATGTTGCTATGGTGGAGCTGGGCACAGTGGCTCATGCCTGTAACCCCACATTCTGGGTGGCTGAAGTGGGAGGTTCACTTAAGGCCTGGAGTTTGAGGCCAACCTGGGCAATGTAGCAAGACTCTGTTCCTAAGAAAAAAGTTTTTAAATTAGCTAGGCGTGACTTGTAGTTCCACCTACTCAGGAGGCCAAGGTAGGAGGATTGCTTGAGCAACCAAGAGTTCAAGGCTGCGGTGAGTTGTGATCATGCCATTGCACTCCAGCCTGGGTAACAGAGTGACACCCCATGTCTTAAAAAAAAAAAAAAAAATTGGCTCGGCGCCTGTGGCTCAATGGGCTAAGGCGCCAGCCACATACACCTGAGCTGGCGGGTTCGAATCCAGCCTGGGCCCGCCAAACACCAATGATGGCTGCAACCAAAAAATGGCCAGGCATTGTGGCGGGCACCTGTAGTCCCAGCTACTTGGGAGGCGGAGGCAAGAGAATCGCTTGAGCCCAGGAATTGGAGGTTGCTGTGAGCTGTGATGCCACAGCACTCTATCCAGGGTGACAGCTTGAGGCTCTGCCTCGAAAAAAACAAAATTGTCCTTGAGAAAGAGCATACAGAGAAGGGCACTCAGGAGAGAAAGAATTTCAGTGTGTCCCAGACCAGAAGCCCTAGGACTTCAGCCAGGGGCCAGAAGGATGAGCTGCCCGGGGCCCCAGGACCCCTCCCAGGGCTGCTTCATGAAGAGATCTGTAGGAGTGGGAGGCTTAAGGGATAACTCTGAGGCTGGGCTGCAAATTTCTGTTCTCATTTATTTTTTATTTATTTATTTTTGTAGAGACAGAGTCTCACTTTATCGCCCTGGGTAGAGTGCTGTGGCATCACACAGCTCACAGCAACCTCCAGCTCTTGGGCTTAGGCGATTCTCTTGCCTCAGCCTCCCTAGTAGCTGGGACTACAGGTGCCAGCCACAGCGCCCGGCTATTTTTTTTTTTCTGCAGTTCGGCTGAGGCCCGGCTTGAACCTGCCACCTTCGGTATATGGGGCCGGCGCCCTGCTCGCTGAGCCACAGGAGCCGCCCATTTCTTTAAAACACTTAATATGAAAATATGGCAGAAAGTTCAAACAGTGCAGATGGCCAGGAAGCAAAAACAGAGGGCGCCCTCTTGTCAGAGGCCACCCGCAGGCAGCTCCTGGGTCCTTTCCCCGGTGCTCCAAGCAGACTCAGAATCATCTAACACGATGGTTTTCCTCAATGTTCTGTCCCCCACCCAATAGTATCAGTTTTTGAGGGCTGGAAAGTACCAAAGTGGACTCTTAAAATCCCAGACGTTTACTTCCTTGGTCTGCAGGTGCGGGCGGGGCCGAGAAGGTCCCGCAGCCTCGGCTCAACCCCCTCCGCGCTCGGTGGCCGACAGGTGCATCCCCTGCCGCCTTCGTCTTCAGGCGGAATGCTGTGTGCGCGCATGTCTGTCCAAATCTACCTTTTAAAAAGTATTTATTCTTGACAGAGAAAAGCGACTTTCTGGCTACAGAGACACTTCTCGGAAGCCGCCCAGGTCTCCCGTTCCTCGTTCCGGAAGGTGCTTTCCGAGGTAGCGCGCAGGCCCCGAGGTCTTTGTGAGGTTCCGCGCTGGCGAAGGCGGCCAGGACGTGCAGAAGGTGACAGTGCAGCCCGTCAAGCTCGTCTTCAGATACTCACGGAATAACTCCCGGATTCGGGTGTGGCTCTAGAGCAAGTGACTGTGCGGACAGAGGGCTGTGCGGTTGGTTTTGATGAGTGTATGAACCTTGTGTTAGAGGATGCTGAAGAGATTCATCCTAAAACAAAAGTCAGGGAAACAACTGGGTCGGATCATGCCAAAGGGAGATAATATTGCTCTGCTCCGAAGTGTTTCCAACTAGAAATCATCAATGAAGTGAGAAATTGTTGAGAAGGCAGTACAGGATTTTTGGGCATACTCTGTTGGGAGTATAGTTCTAAAACTTTTGTTCATATGGTTAAGATTACCCTAGTGTTATTTCAAAATGATAATAAATGCTGTGGGATTGTTGTTAAAAACATAACTATTTATTTTTTTAGAGATGGGGTTTCACTATGTCACCCAGGCTGGAGCTTGGTAGCCATTCACAGGCGTGATCACAATTAATGGCAGCCTTCTGCTCCTGGGCTCAAGCAGTTCCCTGCCTTAGCCTCCCAGGTATCTGGGACTATAGGTGTCTGCCACTGCACCCAGCTCAAATCTTCCTTTTGGAGACACCAGTCACATTGGGTTGGGACCAGCCTTCACAACCTCATTTTAACCTAGTTACTTCTGTAAGGACCGCCTGAGGTACTGTGGGTTAGGTTCCCAGCATAGGTTTTTTGGGAGACACAATCCAGTCCATAATGTCACCTAATCTCAGACAAGATTCATCACGCAGCAGGCCGGTGTGGTCCCTCCTCTCTGTCCTCTTTCCCTGGTACATTGGGACTCCCTTACAGACCAGGACAGCAGCTGCACCCCAGGGGTTTTGCCACCAAGTGGGGCAGCAGACACATCCCTGTGCTTTAGGAGGAAACGTGGGCTAACTCCTGGGTGTGCAGGACACTAGGAGAGAGCGCTCAGATGACACCTGACACTGGACAAATGACAATGTGACCCCATTTCTGCTGGTTGCAAAGAACCATATCTCATTTGGTTAAGTGTGAGGCAAAATATTTTCATGTTTTATTGGTGCTTTCTGTTTCCTTTTCTCTGAGACACCAGTTGATATCTCTGTCCACTTCCTTCTTTTTCTTATGGATTGGTAAGGGTGCCCGTTATCAACACACTCATAGACACACAGGCACCTGGCAAGCCAGGCAGGTGTGGAGGCTTCAGCGTTTCCCTACAGTTGGTGATTTGTCTGCCAGAAATGCCAGAAGGTGGCAGGTGGAGCCGTGGCCACAATGGTGAGAAATAGCTGGGACACTGGTACTGGAATGGAGGTAGAGGATGGGTGGACGAAAAACAGAGGTTCTAGTCCCCAAAGAATGTTAAAGCCCCAGGGCAAACTTCCAAGTCTTGCCTGGGAGCCCTGACCAGTGAGGGGTCCAGGAAGGGGTCAGGCTGGACTGGCAAGGAGGGGCTCTGAGCATGGTCACCTGTGACAGTCACAGAGACTGGATTGTGGTACAGAGGCCAGTGCCATGTCTGAGGCCCTGACAAGCAAGTGAGTTGTCAATGCCACCTTGGTGCCCTGTCCGGACTTGTGGGTCACGAGGGCACCACACTGCTGGAGGAAGACCCGGGTGTCCAGGCTGATCCTGTGTGCACCCTGGGTCCCTGGGGGCTGTATCTCCTCGGGGTACCTTGTGGGATTGCCCCCCACAAGACACTAGTGCCCAGGCAGGATGGAGGCCTACTGGATGACCCCAAAGGCAGAGCCCATGCAGTGGGTACCAGTCAAGCAGGGTAAACAGGCTCTCACTGGCAGACTGCACAAGCTCCCAGGGCTCTTCCTTCTAGCTAAGGGCCATCCATGTAGGCTGTGGCTTCTCCACTCCCTCTTGATACTGCTTTTTACAAGTTTAGAGAAATAAGAAATCTGTTCTGAGCCCAAGGGGGAGGGAGGAAAGGCAGGGCGGGACCCTGCATAGGGGGTCAGCACCCCACAGCCAGACTCATCTCCCAGCCTGTCCCATGTGGACTGTGAGCCCCACCCTGGTGGAGGATGGGAGGGGCATCTCTTCCAGCTGGGCTTATCACCCTGACACTGCTGATGGGGAAACTGAGGCCAGACTGGACATTTCTCCTGCCCATCCTCATTCCCGGATTTCTGTGGAGCACTTGCAGCTGTGCCCTACAGGGGCCTGCAGGGAGGGCCATGGGGCAGGCCCTGGGCTGGCCTGGTCCAGAGCCACCCCTCCCCAGGCTGGCACTCCATACAGCCCCTGACCATGGGTGCTCCCTGACTCTCTGTCCACTGGTCTTCATCTGTCCTGCACTCCCCCCTGGACCCTGTCAATGACCTGGCACCAGAGCCGTGTTTGGGTGTGAGGCAGCACTGCCCCTCACCCTGCCCAGGGTCACACCTCATGCTCAAGACACCAAGTTTAGGCTCAAGCTGTACAGGCAGCTTCATCCACCCGCTTAGGTAGTTCCCTGGGGCGGGGCAGGCTGGGTCAGGGAGGGCGGGGACAGAGGGAGACTTAAAGAGCTCCCAGGTTCCCAGAGAGCCCTGACTGCCTCAGCTCTCACCATGGCCGAGACCGCCAAGCTCCAGCTGTTTGTCAAGGTGCTGGGTAGCCTGGGCTGGAAGGGAGGGCTCGAGGAAGGGTGCTTTGTGGGGTCTACTTCATGGGGCTGACTGAGGGGCCTCTCCAGTAATGTCTGAGCCCCTGCCCTGGGCTGGGTTCAGGAGACTCAGGCAGCACCACAGAGGGAGAATGAGCCAGGGCAATGGTGATGGTGGTGGGTCAGTGTGGCCCTAGTCCTGCTCCCAGCCTTGGCACCTAGGCCCTACCTTGCCTTCCTGGAGCAAAGATCAGTGTTCCAGGAAAGGGAGCCTGGGCCAGACAGCCCCATCAGGTCTCAGGCTCATTCATGCCTAGGTCTGTCTGTCAGAACTGCCAGGCCCCCTCAGGGCTTAGGGGAGCCAGTGTGCTTCCAGGCAGTGCCAGTCTGCCCAGTAGGTCACTCAGAAAACAGTTTGCTGGGCTCACCCCACCCTTGCAACCAGCTTTTGAGGCCTAAGCTCAAGGCCCTGGCCTCTACCCACCCCTCCCACCTCCTGGGAACCAAGTCAAAGACCTTTACTGGGCACTTAGCGGCTGGGCCAACCATGCCAGAGCCCTGGCATTGTTCCAGTTCTGCTGGCAGTGGGAGGCAGGGTCCCACCCAGCCTGGTGGTAGGTTCCTGGGTCTCCTCCCAGCCCCAACACCCTTTGTCCCACCCACCCTAGGCGAGCGAGGATGGGGAGAGTGTGGGGCACTGCCCTTCCTGCCAGCGGCTCTTCATGGTCCTGCTCCTCAAGGGCGTGCCCTTCACCCTCACCACAGTGGACACACGCAGGTGAGACCCACCCTGGGGGTGCCTCCCTGGCCTCCACGTGCCAGAGGGCCCGCACCTCCTTTCCTGCTGGTGCCCACAGGTCCCCAGACGTGCTGAAGGACTTTGCCCCTGGCTCGCAGCTGCCTATCCTGCTGTGTGACGGAGAAGCCAAGACGGACACACTGCAGATTGAAGAGTTTCTGGAGGAGACCTTGGGGCCACCAGAGTGAGGGCCTGCATGGGTGGAGGGACAAAGATGGTGCCCCAGGGAGGATGCCCCCAGGACAAAGCCCTAGGAAGTATTTTGAAGTATTACAGGATTGGGGCAGAGCCGCAGGGCCAGGGTCTGACCCAGGTCCCTCACACTCCCCACCTTGCAGCTTTCCCAGCCTGGCACCCCGTTACAGGGAATCTAACACAGCGGGTAATGACGTCTTCCATAAGTTCTCAGCGTTCATCAAAAACCCCATGCCTGCACAGGACGGCGGTAAGGTGGGGGTCAAGGCTGGGGTGGGAGGATGGCCCAGGCCTGATGCTCACCGGCTCCCACCTCCAGCCCTGTACCAGCAGCTGCTGCGTGCCCTTGCCAGGCTGGACAGGTACCTGCGCCAGCCCCTGGAGCACGAGCTGGAGCAGGAGCCCCAGCTGCGTGAGTCCCACCGCCGCTTTCTGGATGGTGACCAGCTCTCACTGGCTGACTGCAGCCTGCTGCCCAAGCTGCACATTGTCGATGTGAGTGCAAACATGGGTGGGGGCGCGGGCGGACCCTGCAGAGGGTCCTAACAGCACCATTGTCCGCAGACTGTGTGTGCACACTTCCGCCAGGTGCCCATCCCCGCCCAAATGTGGGGTGTCCGTAACTACTTGAACCATGCGCTGCTGGAAAAGGAGTTCAAGTACACATGTCCGCACAGCTCCGAGATCTTGGCAGCCTACCAGCCGGTTGTGCACCCACGCCCTTCCCCCTCATCTGCAGTGCCATAAAGGTTTCTCTATCCGGAGTCAGCGTGTCCTGACATCTGAGGGGCCAGAGACGCCACCGGCATTGCCCCCACCTGGAAGTGCTTCTAACTTCCAAACCTCCAGGGTAGGACACTAAGCCCAAGATGAACAAGAAGACAAGGGCAGGAGAGACCAGCGGTCAGGGTGCGGTCCATTTCCCCATGCTAAGCCAGGCCACCCACTTGCAGTGATGGCATCAGGGATCTTGGGGACAGGATTGGGCTCCCAAACCAGTCAGGCCAGGGTTGGGCAGGGCACTCTAGATGGCCAAAGAGGGTGGGGAAGGGAACCCACAAAGCCATCTCTGGGCTCCAGGCCAGGTGGGCCTACATTCCACAGCCGGGTCCCACCCAGCAGGTCAAGCCCCTCCCCCTAGGGGCTTCAGGGTGGTGGCCATCCAAACATGTGCCTACAGAGGACTTTCTGTTGTATGCGTCCTTGTGTGGAGCACTTGCAGACGTGCCCTACCTGGGTGGGGCCTGAAAGTGGGAGCAGAGATCCAAACCTGGGAGAGCCCTGCCCTTGGGTGGGCCTCCCTCAGGCCCTGGGCTGTCCAGGCAGGAATAGCTAGACAGGTCAGAGATCTCTCTTGCCATCCCCAGACCCAACAAGAAAGAGCCTCCTCCTGAGACCTGGGGGCCTGGTGTATCTGTTATATCCTATGGACCCCTGCCCAGAGTACAGACCCCAAGGGGGTTCCCTGGCCCCCTCCCCAGGCCAATGTCCAGAAGCTAGAGCGTGACCAGCACCTCCACCTGAGAGAGCATTTATTTGATGGGGAAGGAACTTGAGGAGCTGCCTTATTCCTAACCAGCAGCAGGACAGGCATCTTGGAACCGGTGGTGGTGATTTCCCCAAGTGGGGGGCCTTGGAGGCTGCCCCTCCCCCACAGGCAGACTCTCAGCAGAACCACATTTTTGCTGTGCCTTCAGGTTTCATCAAAGTTTACACCACCAGCTGGTTTCTTACTAGGACAGAAGAGGGTGACACTATGGGGTGTGGAGGGAGAGGCAAAGTCCAGACTGTAGGCACAGGAAAGGGCCAGTGGGCAGATACCTCTTAAAGCCAGGATTGATGAGGGACTCTCCTGGACACCGTCTCCTGACTCCAGGTCCAGAGCCGCTTCTCTGGGGATCTGGGTCTGGGAGAAAATAGGAAGCAAGGGCTCCTGAACCTGAAAACACCCCGGGTCACAATTCTCTCTAAAAAGATAGGTTTTTTCTCTCTCTTGCTTGAGGCTTCTTCTGGGAAAACTGTGTTCCAGAGGAAAGAGCACAACCCCAACCCAAGTCAGACTGACACACCTCACCTGGCAAGAAAAGCTGAGGCCCTGTAGGCCTGGGGTTCTTCCTGGGACTGGCAGCTATCTCTTCTGTAGCTGGGGAAGAAAGCCAGCGGAGAGCCCACTTGGTGTCAGGAGCAGGCGATCCTAATGAGAGTAGAAGATTCCTACTCCCACCTCACCTGCCAGCTGCCGCTCCAGGCTGAACACACGTTTTGCTAGGCCCAGTGTCAGTGCCTGCAACCTAGGGGCTGCCGCTGGGCCAGGCACCTTGGAGAGATCAAAGGCCAGGGCCGAGGGGCCCCCTGAAAAGGTCAGAGATGCTCTGTCCTCCTCCAAGGTCAGAGTCACAGCTTGCTGCTCACAGGCTGCCCTGGGAGAGGAGAGGTGCTGAGTGCTGTGGCCAGACCCACCCGACCCCCACCCCTTTTCTCCCTGCTTGCGTCTCACCTGAACCGAGGAGTGATGTCTTCAGCCGCATGCAGGCCAAAACGGGCTTTCTACAGGGCACAGGAGCTTGTCACCAGCTTCCTAAGACCCTAGACCCACTGGGGCACCCCAAACCTGCCAGACCCCAGAGCCACCTGGGATCCAAGGACAATTTCAAGGCTACAGCTACTAAGCAGGGAAATGGGGGTACGCAGGCCCTTTGGGGGAATCCCAGATTCCCTTTAGCGCATAGATGCTTTGGCCTGCAGGTATAGGGTGTTGCAGGCTCCCTAACCTGCCCAGGCGCCCCGTTACTCACGAGGGTAGCCAGGCTGTCCGGCGTGAAGCAGGTGCTCCACAGCGTTACGGCGTCAGTCACACTGGGACGGGGAGTGGAGCGGCTGTCAGGCGGGGCCACCCAGATTCCCCAAGTCCCCCACCGCCCGCCGATCTCACTCACTAGAGGTTGAAGCCGCCGCAGTCCCCATCCCCGCTTCCCTCTCCCTCACAATAGCACACAAAACGGGGCGGCCCGGGGCCCGGAGGCAGAGTGCAAAGTGGCGGGGACAGCGGCAGAGGTGACACCATCGCAGCTCTTCCTGCGGAGACCTGGGCGCAACAGACCCGAGGGGCCGGAAAAGGCGAGCCTGCTGTGTGCTTAGTGCGCCTGCGCGGAATGTCGGTTTCCGAAGCCGAGCGCTAGTCGGTCGCGAAGCCTAGGGAGCCTGCGCAGGACCGAGCCTGGCCGGGGGCGTGGCTTAAGGCCCAAGGCTGTCTCTTGGGGGGGACCCCCTGCACTGAGAGGAGCTGGGGGCGGAGCTTAGTGCGATGGCCGGAGACAGAGCCAGGGCCGTGTCCCAGCTGCAGAGCGCCAGCCCTGGCTCCGGCGGGGAGGGTTACTCAGCTGCGCTCCTTAGTCCCAGCGGAGTCCCAAGTGCACTCCTTGTCTTTGGCGGGCACATCCCGCCCCTGGCCCAGCCGCAGCCCACCCTAGCACATCGTTTCTAGATACAAACATGAGGCTTCCTAACGCCTAACTGTAACGTATCAAAGGACAAAAAGTGAGCAAAGGATGGTAGCCAGGGCAGGCGGTTTCCCACTCCTCCACGCATCCCACCGATTACTGCCAGGCCTCTTACATGCCTCGGGTTGTCTTAGGCCTCCAGGACATCTGGATCAAGGTCTCTGATCCCCTGGGGCTTGTAAGAGCTAATGGGAGAGACAAATAATAGACAAACATGGTTTTCTCACTGGCGCCAAGTGCTAGGCAGAAACTGCAGCTAATGCTGCAGGATGGGAGCACCTTGGATGGGGAGCAGGTGCTGTCTGAGCTGCAACTTTGAGTAAGATAAGGACGGAGCGTGCCAGAATAGAGGGTCCCAGGCAGAGGCCCTGTGGAAGGGGAAGAACAGTTCTGCTCAAGGCTTTGCAAGAAGGCTGGGGTGACTGTAGGGTGGCTGTGGGGCCGGCCAGTGAGTTTGCAACTTGGACCGTATCCCAAGCGAGCCTCTGGAAGCTTCTTCCTTCTGGTTCACTGCCCTTCAGTCCTGCTGAGACTCATGTCTTAGGGCCTTTGCATGAGCTGTTATGTCTGCCTGGCACATCCTTCCCCCAGACTTGCCCACTTCCCGTGTCTTACACACTTTCTTTTAGGTCTATACTCAAAAGTCACCTTCCCTGGTCACTGCAAATACCATTTCAGTTCTCATAACACTCTCTCTTGTTTCACTTGCTTATTTCCCATACTTGTCACTTTATAAAGGACATTCTAGTTTACCTAATGTGGTAGCAGTCTCTAGGATGGCCCCAACCATTCCAGCCTCCTGGAAGATTACACCCTTGAGCTGGACATTTTTCTAGTCACTAGAATATGGCAGAAGTAATGGGCTGTCACTTCTCCCTCCCTCCTGTATTGCCCAGCATGACATGAGGCAGCCCTGTGGAGATGTCTGTGTGACAAAGGATTAAAGACAGCCAACAACCAGTGAGACAGGGAGAAGCAAACACCCTCCTTCCCAGCTGAGCCTTCTCGTCAGACCACAGCCTCAGCCAACAGCTTGATCTTGTATCCGAGGTCCCGGATTTCTGACCCTCAGAAACTGAGAGGCAAGCTTACACCTGTATCCATGACACTTTGGTAGGCCAGTGCAGGAGGATCACTTAAGGCCAACAGTTCAAGACCAGCCTAAACAGCACGGCAAGGCCCTGTGTCTAAAAAACCTTTTAAAATCACCCAGGCTTGGTGGCACACATCTACTCAGGAAGCTGAGGTAGGAGGATCACTTGAGCCCAGGAATTTGAGGCTGCAGTGATCTATGAGGCCCTTACTGCATTCTAGACTGAATGATAGAGCAAGACTCCATCTATTAAAAAAAAAAAAAAGAAAGAAAAGAAAAGGCTTGGCACCTATACGAGCAGCTAGAGCGCCGGCCACATACACCAGAGCTGATGGGTTAGAATCTTGCCCAGACCTGCCAGATAACAGTGACAACTACAACCAAAAAAAAATTGGCCAGGCGTTGTGGCTGGTGCCTGTGGTCCTGGCTGCTTGGGAGGCCGAGGCGGGAGAATCGCTTAGGCCAAGGAGTTTGAGGTTGCTGTGAGCTGTGAGGCCATGGCACTCTACTGAGGACAACAAAGTGAGACTGTCTCAAAAAAAAAAAAAAAAAAAAAAAGACAAGAAACTGAGTGACAACACTCACTTGTTTAATGCTGCCAAATTTGGAGGTGATTTATTACTCCGCAGTAGATGCCTGATACACTTATTTGTCTTGCTTATTGTCTATCTCTCCTGTGAAGTCCGTGAGCATGGGTAAAAGCTAGTGTAGGCTGGCATTCCCAAGAACTCGAGCAGGATACAGCCATGGGCCTCAGCCTCTCTGCAGCTATGCATGCTTAAGGTGGGTGGCCGTGGTGGAATGTCCATTGGAATAGATGAAAACTAGTCTGGGAAATGTCTAGATAGAAATCAGCAGCTTAGAGATAGGATATAAATAAAACTAAACAGCAACTGACAATTACCCTCCAGCTGCAGCTATTTAACCTGTGGGCTGTAACTTTCCCTCATTAAAACTCTATCACAGTGTCTTTGATCTGTAGCTTAATGCTCCTCCGTCCTTCACTCTGATAGCGCCCTTCCTTGAACAAAAAACGGCTTCTTTAATTGAAATATAAGACTGATACCTTCTCACTTTTTTACTTTGCTCCCAAAACACCAACAAAAAGGCTTTGGATAATTGGGTGGAGGCTGCTCCTATCTGCCTTGCTAGAAGTTGATACAGTGTTTTCTCTCATGGGTCAAGAAATGGTGTGTGTATGTGAATTTATCACGCCTTCTCTCCCTCTGTATACTGGACTCTGGGCAGTCAGGTAAAGTCCCTGCTTGGGGAACTCCCAGTCCCCTGCACTGAGGCTCTTCAGTGCTTAATGCCTGGTACATAGAGATGCTCAATGAATGTTGTGAATGAATGAATGGATGGGTGGATGAAAGGTGTGGGCTGGTGGAGGTTTTCAGCAGGGTGGGCAGGGAGTGGGCGGGGAGTCAGCTCCTCTGACTTATGCATGTAAAGCACACACAGATGCAATCATTTTTTGCAGTAGCATAGTCATAGCTCCTTGCAGCCTTGAGTTCTTGGGCTCAGGCAGCCCTACCTCCTCAGCTTCCCAGGCTGCAGATGTGATCTTGAGATGGGGCAATTATCTTGGATTTGCTGGGTGGGCCCTAAATGCCGCCACCTCAATTGTCCCACTGTCCAGATGAATCAACTAACATTTTGACAAATTTACAATCAGCATTATGTTATTATTTTTCTGAACCATACAGACAGTATGCTCTTACCCTCGAATTCTTTTATTTTTTTTTTCTGAGACAGAGTCTCACTTTGTCACCCTCAGTAGAGTGCTATGGAGTCACAGCTCATAGCAACCTCAAACTCTTGGACTTAAGCCATTCTCTTACCTCAGCCTCCCAAATAGCTGGGACTACAGACACCCGCTACAACACCTGGCTACTTTTTTGTTGTAGTTGTCGTTGTTGTCTAGCAGTCCTCGGGGGGTGGGGGGGTGGGGGGTGTGGGAGGTGGGGAGCTGAGGTTGAACCCACCAGCCCCAGTGTATGTGGCCGATGCCCTAACCACTGAGCTACGAGCGCCAAGCCTACCCTCCAGTTCTTCAGGACATCTTTATTTTATTTTATTTCATTTTATTTATTTTTTTTTTTAGAGATATTCCAACTCCTGGGCTTAAGCAATTCTTTTGCCTCAGCCTCCCAAGTAGCTGGGACTACAGGTACCCACCACAATGCTCGGCTATTGTTTTGGTTGCAGTTGTCATTGTTATTTAGCTGGCCTGAGCTGGGTTTAAACCCGCCAAACTTGGTGTATGTGGCTGGCACCTTAACTACTTCAGGACGCCTTTTTTTTTTTTTTGCATTTTTTGGCTGGGGCCGGGTTTGAACCTACCACCTCTGGTATATGGGACCGGCACCCTAATCACTGAGCCACAGGTGCCGCCCAGGACACCTTTAAATAATGATATTCTCACTGATGAATACAAAGGCAGGGAAGTTTTATTCATGGCCCTGGCATCCTCTCCCCTCACCCTCAGCAGGGAGGGTCTGGGCCAAGGTGGTATCACACTGGGTCTCTGTGGCAGCCTGGCATTGTGGGGCACAGGTAATGGGGTACCCTGGGCCATGGGAGGGGAGCCTGGGGCTGAAGTTGCCCAGATACAGGCTCCCCAGGCTGCCCTTGGGGAGGTCCCGGGAAGGCCAAGACAGTCAGGTCCGCAGAGTTCCTGAAGCCTCGGGTGCAGGTGGCTCCAGGTCCGTGCAGTGACTACCTGCTAGGCTGCTGAGCTAGGGCACACCGTTAGTCCAGGAGTCCAGGATCCTCAGGGACCTTCGCAGACCTGAGCTTCGGTGCGTCCCAGGCTAAATGCCTGCCCAGGCAAGCAAAGCCTGGCATGCCCGGCAAGGGGCTTTTTCACCCCCATCCCCCACCCCACCTCCACTGCCACCCTCCACTGGCCCAGTCCAAGACCCGGCACCAGACAGAGGAGGGGAGTGGGACTGGCTCCTCCCTCAGGGTGCTGCCCACCCCCACCCCCCCACCCCCTTACCCAACCCCACCCCCATCCTGGGTTGGCCCTCAGGAACTCCCTCCTTTCCAGAGTCTCCCCCAGCTCCCCCCGACCTGCCCCCATTTCCCTCCACCCCATCCCCACACCTCCACCTCTATGGGGCACAGGTGGCCACAGGTTTTGAGAGACTGTTTATTGAGCTGGAATGGGGGTGTGGAGAGAAACAGGGCTCTGTGGGGCAGCGCTCCAGGCTGGATCTCTTACTGAAAAACATGGGTGGGGATGAGGGTGAGGGGAGGCTCCTGCTCCCCACCCCTCCCAGCCCAGCGCCCAAGCCCAATTGCTGCCTGGAGCTCCTGGCCTGACGTTGTGGTCACCACTCCCTGCCTCTACTGGGATGGCCCCACTGTGCCGCCCTGACCCCACGGGGAGAGGCCTCTTCCATTGATCAGCAGGTGCTGGGCACTGTGTGGTCCACTCACCTGGGAGAGGGCGCCAGCACACTGGTCTGTGGGAGAGAGCAGGCCTGAAGAGCCGATTGGGGACACCCCTTCCCTGGGGTGGAGGCCCCCAAACTGCAATCTCCTCCTGGGCAACATCTTGCCCTCCCCAGGCTCAGAAAGGTAGGACTGCCCCTGATGGGGTCAGTGGAGTGACACTTGGGGCCTGGTCCTCCCATCAGAAGCGGGGGCAATACTCACCGGACTTGGGCAGCAGGACGCCCTGGCTGGGGCTCAGGCCCACTTGGGATGCCAGCAGCTGCATCTTCTGGGCGCCTTCAGGAAACAGCTCCGGGGCTCGGGCTGAGGGGCAGCCCCAAGGAGGAGGGGAGAGGAAGGGTAGGCATAAATGGGGGTCTCAGGGTCGCGCCTGCATGTTCAGAACATGCTGGACCGGACACTGGGGCAACACTCCAGGCTGGCCCTCCTTAGGGAGAGACCTGTGTCTGGAGAGGAAGGAGCTGTCAGAACTACACCCGCCTTGCCACCCACCATAGAGCTGCAGCCAGACATTCTGCACGTCCCCCTTCTGTGTCTTGAAGTATAACAAGGCGAAATGCTGGTAGTCCGTGAAGGCCACGCGGATGTCAATCTGGGCCATAGCTGAGGGAAGGAAAGCTGGTGATCCCCACCCAGGACGCCTCCACTCGCCCTGGGATGCCCTGCCTCCAGAGCACATAACTTCCACACGGCCCCTCCAGATCCAGCAGCCTGTGCAACCCCCAGATCCCCCACACCCTCTTCCATGCTTGTGCCTGGTCCAGCTTCACCTGGGTTGCTGAACTGCCCCTCCGTGGCCCCCTTGGTGAAGGTCATGTCCATCTTCTGGCACCCGCCGTCCAGCCTGGGGACAGAAGCCCAGCCAGCCCTCTGAGCAGTCCTCGAGCACCCAGCCCATCCTGGGCTGCACGGTGCTCTCACTGCAGCCCAGTCCTGCCTGCCTGAGGATACTGCAGCCACACAGCTGCCCAGGGCCTCATATTCACTCACCCTCACAATTCTTACAGCACATAGGTACCGTATGGTTATCTTACAGGTGAGAACTCCTGCTGGGAGGGGGAAGGTGTTGACTGGATCTAGGATACATTTGCTCTAGGGGTATCCAGTCTCCAGGTCTTTCCTCCAGACACACAGACTCACACACACACACACAGACACAGGTACACACACAGACACACAGGCAGAGGCTTTCCCCAGGGCTGGGTCCCCCTCTGAGGAGCAGGCCAGTGGCAGCCTGAGTGAGGTCTGACCTCGATGTGTCAAGGAATTCTGGTTCAGCTGGCCTTCATCCGGCCTCACATGGGCCCTTGTCTGAGGCCATGTCCGAGGTGTAGAGCATGTGGGGTCACTTACGTGGGATATCCAAACTTGAGGCTCAGGTCACCATTAGCCAAAGGGGTTACTAAGACCACTGGCATCTTCATGTTGTCCTTGGAGTCCAGGAAGCCCTGGTCATCTGATGCCACCCCAACCACATACCAGGTGCCTTGGAACTGTAGGGTGGGTGCAGGGAGGGCTGAAAGGCACCCTGAATTCCTGCCTGAACCTTGACCCAAGCCTGCCCCAGCCTGTCCACATCAGTTGCTTCCCAGGCAGGGCTCAGTGCCAAGAACCTTGCACCCGTGACAACCCTGACCCAGAACTGGGGTTGAGGTGCACCTGGAGTCCCTAGAGAGTGGTTCTGGGCTCAATCTAAAACTAGGCCTGAGGGTTTGCTGACTTCCCCAGGCAACCCCACTCCCAGTTGGATGGGGCAGGTGGGTGGGGGACTTTTTAGAGCCTGGATTGAAGCGATATGGACAGGGACCTGGGGTGGAAAACCAAAGGAGGAGGGTCCAACCGCACCTGGCTGGCATCAAAGTTGGCCTGGGTGGGGACCTGGGCCTGGCCTGGGGATAGTCTGAACAGGATGAGGAAGGAGCCAGTCAGCAGAGCTTGCAGCATCATGGAGGAAGGCCGGCAGGGCATCCGAGCAGAGCAGTGCTGGGACAGCCTCCCTCAGGAGCATTTATGCCCCTGGAATACCCTGGGGCTGTCGGTCTGCCTGGCTGGGACAGAACCCACCAAGATAGGCTCTGATCAAATTGCACCCTGCAGCATCCTGGCTCAGCAGCTTACACCCAGCCCCGCCCACACCCTGCATTTCCTCCAGGAGAGGCCGGATGCCCAGAAGCCACGGAATACATCATCTGGCAGGCCTCTGGGCCAGGGGATGCATAACAGCTCACCCTCCCTGCCTCTCTGCTCCCCATGAGCCCCTCTGGATGTTGGTCCCCAGTCCTCAGTTCAGGCACAGTTCCCAGGCCCCCTTGTCCAGAAAGGCCACTTAGAAGTTCAGTCTCTGTGTGTGGCCTTGATGCCAGGCTCTGGAGTGCGGGCAGGGCTATGTTATAGAGGCCCAGGCCAGAGGCCAGGGGACTGGAGGTGCTCAGGGAGGCTCATCCCCCGCCCACTATGTCAATTTGTCTTGGTGCAGGCCATGGACATTCTAGCATTTTCCAAACAAATATTCTTTTTAGTCTCTGAAACCCTATCTCATCCCAATCTGAGCACCATAATCCCATAGCCTGAAAACCCCTAGATCTGAAGCTCCCCTCAGGGGGCACCTGCCTAAGGGATTAGGGGCTGAGTGGCTCACCCCCACCAGCCCAAAACAGTGGGGGTTTGGGCTGTGATTGGTAGGTGGAGGGGGTGAGGCTGTGACCTAAGTGAGTAGCTGGGGACAGCCAGAGCTTCCCTGCTTGTGGAGGGGAGAGCCCAGCCCTTTGGTGACATCTTGCTAAGGGGTGGTCCAGTGGCCAGAGCCAGTGAAGACAGGACAGACAGGCACGAACCAGGCTGCTGACTTGCTTCTAGAGTTTATTTCTCAGAGCTGGGGGACAGAAGCAATGTGGGGCAAGCCAGGGCTAGGTCTCAGAGCAAAGAGCAGAGTGGTCCTGAGGGCTGGGTTCACCTGGCTGAAAAGCAGGACTTATCAATGCAGGCAACTTGCTGCTCCCAGGCCATCTGCTGGACTTCCATCCCAGGGTTCCTTTCTGGGGGCAGAGGTGAACCCCTCCACAGCCTGGTCCCTGAGGCTGAGTGCCCTACCCTTGCCATCCTCTATCCCCTTCCATTTTTGTCCATCCCACCTTGGTTCCAGCCTGCCCCCAGGGACAGAGACCTTTGTAGCAGATGATCCCAACTGGAATCTCCTCCCCTTTCTCCCCCAGAGATCTTGAACCCAGACCCCTCCCCTTCTTCAGCCTCCCTGAGCCTTTGGGAGTCGGCCCTATTCCAACAGCCATGACCAGGCTTCCTTTCGGCCTGCATCCCTGGATGTCAGGTCTGTACAGGGGGTGCCCATGTCTCCCACCCAACCTTGGAAAGGGTGGGCCTAGAACCAGGCCATCCGGTGACCCTGAGCCATCACAGGGCGGGTGGTGGATGTGCTGAATGAATGAATGCCTGCTGGCCCACAGCCCAACCTGGCTCACCTATTGTGGCTCCGTGATGCACTTCTCTGCCAAGAAAAGAGCCCAGGGTCTGTGGTCAGGAACCTAGCCAGGTCCAGTTCCCCACCTGGACTTCCTGTGCCTCCTCTTATGGAGAGCTGGTCTGAGTGAGCCTCCAAGCTGCACAGAGCCTGTCCCCAGCCCACTACTCCTCACAACAGAAGGGTGGCCTTTCTCTACTTCAGCAAAGCAGACTGTGTCCCCAAGGAACCTGAGCTCCTAGCCAGTTAGTTTCCCTCTGTTCCCCATGGGCACCCCGCCCCGCCCCCACCAGCTTGGGACCCCAGTACCCCAGAGACTGGCACAGAGGGGTGCTTGGTATCCATCAGGGAGAGTCTCCTAGTAGAGGGGGCTGCAGGTCATTGGCTTCAGGAGAGCCCCTTCCCTCCATGCTCCCACCTTAGCCCAGTCAGGAGACTGTCTGCCTCTAATCTTGCCTAATCCCCTGCTCCTCAGATTAGGGCCCCCCCTCACCGGTGGGGGGCAGGAAGACAATGGTATCCTCTGTGAAGCCCTGGGCCATGCAAAAGGTGGTGAATTTCTCCTTTAACTCTTCCCTGGGGGTCTGGGTACGGCCTGTGGCGGGAGGAGAGGGAGCTGGTTTTAGCAGGTGAAAGGTCCCTGTTCTACCCCTTCCCCATCTTGCGAGCTGCCCCACCCCCCTTAGGCCTCAGTCCTTGGGCCCTGTGCTGGGGCACGTACTGTAAAGTGTGACCATGAGGAAGTCCTGGCCAGGCCCCCTGCTGCCCTGGCTGTACAGTAGGGCGTACTCGTCGTAGTCGGTCTCCACCACCGAGATGTCATAGGTGCTGCCCCAGTCTGGGAACCCAAAAGGAGGCCCCGGCTGAGGGATTTGGCCCCCCAAACTTTGGACACCCTCTTTTTTTTTGTGACAGTCTCACTCTTTCTCCCTAGGTAGAGTGTTGTGGTGTCACAGCTCACAGCATCCTCAAACTCTTGGGCTCAAACGATTCTCTTGCTTCAGCCTCCCAGGTAGCTGGCTACAGGCGCCCAAACACCCGGCTATTTCGAGACGGGGTCTCACTCTGGCTCAGGCTGGTCTTGAACTCGTGCGCTCAGGTGATCTCACGTGTTGGGCCCCCTCTTCTTTAGGGAAGGGGTGACTTGCCTGCCAAGATGCCCTTCTCCTCCAGCTGCTTTCCTTGCCCCCCTCCCCAGTTCTAACAGTCCCCATCCCAATTCTGGAAGTTCTGTGTCCCCGAACCAGAAGTCCCGGGCAGCCAGGAACACAGCTCAAAAAATCAGGGGTTCATGGTGCAGCCACAGATCTCTTGGCCAGAACCAGAGGGAGGATGTCTCTCGGGGAGGAGCCACACCCCTTCCCTCACCTCCCACCCCTATGGGAGTGGAAGGAGGAGGAGGAGGTGTGTGGAGGCACTTGGGGGCTGCCCCACCTGGGAAGCAGCTCTGGGGAAATCCCGTGGGGCAGGGCATGTGGCTCAGAGTGGCCCAGTCTCCCAGTGCCAGGGACTGTGCAGGGGTGGAATCAACTCAGGCCTGGCCTTGAACTCAGTGACCCCGTGATGTTGCCATCACCCTCCCTCCAGCTCCATGTGTCCCCAGGGTAGGGACCTTGGGGTCACTGCCAGCAAGTGTCACTTCAAGGTTGGGCGGTGGTGGGCCCCACTCACGGGGACTCCTGTAGTGGTAGGAGCCATGAGCTCCTGCGGGCTGTAGCAGCATTGTCCGGGTCTCACATTGGTTTTTCCTGTGGGCAGGTTATCTAGGGGTCAGGCGCCAGGCTGAGGGTGCTCCCCAGGCCGCGACCACGGGGTGGGGTCCTCTTGGTGCCAGAAGCCCACCCCACCCACTGTCCCACCTGAGGAAGGTGGAGGTGAGGTTGAGGCCGCCATCGGAGCTCGGGGCCACCATCGACCTGCACATGGACAGCGCTGCCTTCTTCTCCAGAAACCAGCTTGCGTTGGAGGCTAGGCCTGCGCTGAACCAGCGCCCCACGAACTGTGGCAAATGCCCCCGCCCATGTTGGCCAGGATGCTGGGGACCCTCAGGGGCCTCCCGGCCCCTTGCCCCAGCTGGCCACGCCCCCCAGGGGCCACTGCCTCTTGGCGAGGTGCCCAGCCTGTGGGCAGAGCGACGGAGGGTGGGGAATAGTGGAGGATGGGGGGTGGGGGTGGGGCTCCTCATGCCTCAGGCCGGGCTTCTGCACTGAGCCCAGGTGTGCCCTTGACCTCTTGCCCGCCACAGGCTCAGGTGCAGGACCAGCATCCTGGCGTCCACCTCCCCCCACCACACATCCCTAACGCCCGCTTTTCCCCCTTCCATAGCTCCCAAGCCTGAGTGCTCAGCATGCTATCAGCTGCGCTCGTTCTGGTGTGCGCAATCGACACAGATCCGTGTCTTGGAGCCCAGCTGTGGAACCTGGGCCTGTGTGATCTCTGGGCATCCTGTGCTCATAGGAGTCAGCAGCGGTGTTTGGTGGTGCGGGCATGGATGTGGCCTGCACTCCTGCATGAGCCCGTCATCAGCATCGGACAAAGGGCTCTGGATTGATGAAATGTTGCTGCCCCAGTGAGGGCCTCCCACAGTCAACCTCCTCCTGCAGCTGCCAGTCGTCCTTCCGGCTGACCGCTCAGGCTTCTGCCCAGCAGTGCCTGGCACTAGGGAACTTAGCTCTCTTTCTCCAGGGAGAAGACCAGCCCCAAAGTGCCCCCTCCCTTGACAGGGCTCTATACTGCCTTGGGGAGGGGGTGGGCAAGCCCCTCACCTTGTCCTGTTGGAAGTCAGGCTGTACTGAGACCTGGGCCTGGGCAGGGGTCTGCAGGACCCCCAGCAGGAGCAGCCCCACCCACAGCAGGCATGCAGGGGCCATTCTCCTGGAGCAGAGTCTGGTGCCAGTGGAGTGGGTAGAGTAAGAAAGGTGAGCAGGAGGCTTGAACGGTGCTGAGGAGACCCCTATTTATGGGTCAGGCTTGGCCTCCACCCAGGGCCCAAGGACAGCCCACTGAGACTCGTGATGCTAGGGGGAGGGGAGAGGGGGGCCGGGCGCAGCTGCAGGCCTGGTGTCCCATGGGCTGCTTATGCAAGAAACTCCAACCGAGACAGACCTGGCCCTGCTGCCCCTGCTGCCCCAGGCTTAGTGAGAGTGAGGTAGAGGCCAGTCCCAGAGATAGAGTGGCCTGGATCTGGGTTACCCCACTCTGGCCAGCAATGCCCCCTACCCAGGCAGATGGGGCAGGCTAAGTTTCAAAAGCCCCGCTGTCATTCCCTTTCTAAGCACTCTGAGCCTGGGAGTGACACAAAGCCCCGTCTGCACTCTGAGTTTGATCCTGAAAGGCAGGTAGTGATAAGAAGCCTGGATAAAGGTAAAGGAACTTAATCTACCCCACAAGGGCCCAAGGGTCGGGTGGACGCCAGGATGCTGGTCCTGCACCTGAGCCTGTGGCGGGCAAGAGGTCAAGCTTCCCCCATGGCCAGCTTTCGGGGCTCTGATGGTGGCCCCAGGTGCTGTCTCAGCCTAGGGCCCCTTAGGGCTTGGGCATGACTCCATCCCTCCCTGGAGGCCCTTGCTGCTTCAAGATGGCCACTCCATTGCGAGTCTGGCCCAGACATTGGAGATGGTACCAGCAGCCTATGAGACTTAGGCCAGTTATATCACCTAGAAGGCTGAGGCCATCGTTCCAGCTCCCTGGCCCTGATTGGAGCCCTCCTAGGGGTCATGACAGGTAGCTGAGGTGTGGTCCAGTCTGAGTCCTCCAAGGCATGGGTGGGCCCAAGTTGGCAGATCAAAAATTTGGGGGAGAGCCAGAGTTGGTGTGGGCATCCTAGGTGAGGAAATGGGGCCCATAGAGTCAGGAGGCATCTGAGAACTGGCAGGTGGGGGAGGAGGAGCACAGGGGGTGGCCCAGGTGGTCCTGAGACCCCTGTCTCCAGCCTCCCACCACCCCCAGCCCAGAACAGGGTATGTCCCCTGCTCAGGCACTGTCCACTGTCCTGGGCCAAGAGGGAGTCTGACAGAACAGGTGGGCTGTAGAGGGCCCTGGCCCTGGGCTCCATAATGTCCTCAGGCTGTCCTGGGCTCCAGCCTGGCCTAGCAGCAGATCTAGAGTTTCCCTTCAGAAGGGGGAAGGTTTCCCTTCCACAGATGAACAGGGAGCTGGGCAGGAAAGGAGTGTGGGCCTGGGGGCAGCACCACCTGTTTACCAACAGGTAATCCTTTGTCTCTGGGGGTGCCCCTGGCTTTCTGAGCAGCCTGGCTAGAAGTTTCTGCCCAGGCCAGGCTGCCCCAGACAAGCCCCCCTTCTAGTGGGGAGCAGGCCCTAGGACAAGGTGGGGAGGAGGTGGCCCAGGATGGGGGCCTGGGGTGTAGGGAGAGAAGAATGAGGGACCCAGGGTGGGCAGAGACAAGGGATCTTTTTGGTCCAGTCCTGGACCAGGAAGGGAATTGGGCCCAGTCTTTCTGGGGATGCTCCAACCTGGGGGCCTGGGTCCTCTTGAGCCCACAGTGGCTCTTAAGGGGATGCTGGGCATTCACTGCAGCACACCAAACCTGGAAACTAAGGTACAGGTCAGGGGAGGACCTGTCCCTGCCGCTCCACGGACCACAAGAATCCTGCTAGAGATGATCTGTCCTTTTGGGAGGCCTGAGCCCACTCCAGTTACATCTGAAGTGAATAGTTTGGGGTGGGGGTGACACAGGGGTACCTTGATGACACAGCAGCTGGCTGTGGGGGGCACTGGGTCTATGTGAGAAAACAGACACCAAAGGCTACACTCAGTGGGATTCCATTGACAATTTTCCAAAGAGGGCCACGCTCCTCTGTAGTGGCCAGGCCACTAGAGGACGGCCCGGTGGGAGGTGCTGGACGCCTGCCCTGGAGCCAGCTCTGCTGTGTCAGAGCTCTCACAGCCTCTCTCACCATATGTGCCTCACTGAAGTTCATGTTGTAGAAGAGAGGACCAAACCGGGCTTTCTCAGACAAATAAAACCCAGTGAAATTAATGAGCAGCACATTTGCAATTAGAAAACACTAAAGATGTTCTTCACTCAGAAGGGAAGTGACTTTGGAGTGAGCTCCGGAATCCAGGTAGGGGGAAGAGCAAAGAAAAGGCAGGCCCAAGACCTGGGACCGCTGCTGTGTGGAGCTGTGCCATCGTGTCCTGTGGGAAGCAGAATGCGTTTAGAGTTAGAACACAACAAAGAAAGAATAAAGCCTAGAGGGTATAAATCAAACTAAAGTGTTATAAATAATTGCATTGCCCAGAAAATGACAAAAATCCTAATTTATATTAGATATTAACAAGTCAATGATCATATCATAATTTCCAGATTAACTGCTAAAAGAACGGTGAGGCCAGGGGCAGTGGCTCAGACCTGTAATCCCAGCACTCTGGGAGGCCAAGATAGGAGGATCCCTTGAGCTCAGGAGTTGGAGACTAGCCTGAGCAAGAGCAAGACCCTGTCTCTACTAAAAACAGAAAAACTAGCCAGGCATTGTGGCAGGTGCCTGTAGTTCCAACTGCTTGGGAGGCTGAAGCAGGAGGATCACCTAAGCCTCAGAGTTTGAGGCTGCTGTGAGCTGTGACGCCACGGTATTCTACCCAGGGCGATAGAGTGAGACCTGGTCTCAAAATTAAATAAATAAATAAAAGAACAGTGAAAAAGTTAAATAACAAAGTAGAGCCTCCAGGACACGTTTGTACACCTGCATTCACAGCAGCCCAAAGGGAATAATCCAAGTGTCCATCAACAGAAATGCGATCCATCATGCAGGAGAGTGTTTTTCAGCCTTCAAAGGCAAGGACATTCCAACACAGACTACCCTGGTGAGGACACCAGGCTCAGGGCCAGTCACTAAGGAGTAAACCCTGCAGGATCCCACTGCCTGAGGTCCCCAGAGTCATCAGATCCACAGGGACAGGAGGTGGGACTCCGGGTGCCGAGGCTGGGAGGGGCACAGGGAGTATTTCATGGGGACAGAATGTCAGTGTGGGAAGATGGAAAGTTCTGGAGAAGAATGTGGTGATGGCTGCATAACATGGGAATGTGCTCCCTGCCCCTGAGCTGTGCATGTAGAAATGGTGAAAAAAGAACAGATAATTACAAGCTAAGAGGGAAAATGAGGCAATTAAGGAATGATTTAGTCCAAAAGAAGGCAGACAGTGGAGGACAGGAGAGAGTGACAAAGGTGGACAGACAGTTATGGCCCGGGGCTGGCCGTGCTTCCACCCTGTGTGCTTTGGCTGCTGCCCTGCACCTCCCCCAATGGAGCAGCCAGCTGTCGGGATTGGCTGTGGGAGGACAGCCATGTCCGTGTCCACATCCACATCCATGTCTTCAGAACACCTGCACATCAGTCACACAGAGCCCACCTGCTGTCCTGCCTCCCACTTCCTGGGCAGGGTGCCTTCAGCTGGTCCCTGCTCCTGGGTGGGGTGAGGGGGTTGCCCTGCCCGGCCCGCAGGGGCCCACAGGCTCAGTCTCTTTACCCTGGCATCATCCCCAGCACCATCTGGGCCTGCTGGGCCAGAACGAGCCCCTGCAGGTTTCCGGAGCTAACTCTGCTTGTTTTCTGGAGGAGGAGGAAGGGAGGACAGCTGGGACTTATCCTCTGGGCTAGGGGCCGGAGTGGTCAGATGGGAGTCTGGCCCATGGGTGCAGGGCAGAGCTAGAGACCCTTCTTGGACCCTGTCCCTGCCACCCTCCCCCTGGGGCCTGAGGCCTCAAGGCCCGGGGCTGCCCCTCTCTTTGGGATTCCTCTGGCCCCTAAGGAAGCTCTTTTCCCAAAGCACCCCCATGGGAAACCAGGACCTGGTTCCTGGACTCCAGCCCCCAACAGGGGGGTGATCCACGGGGCTGGAATATATGTGCCATGGGCCTGATCCAGGTGTGACAGGTGGGGCAGGGACTCCCTCTGATCACTTTGGGGCTGGGAAGGGATAGATGACCTAGCCCCCCTTGCCAGAGCTTCCAGCATGTCTGAGACCCTTATGTTGGGAAAGGGGCTACTGTGGTCTGAATATGTCACCAGATTTCATGTGTGAAAAACATAATCCTCAAATTCATATTTGACTGTAAGCTGTGGAAGGGGGCCTCTGGCTTTGTTATGGTGGGGGAGCCCCTTGACCTTGGACTTCCTGGCATCCAGACTGTGAGAAGTAAATTTCTTTTTCTCACAAATGACCAGTCTCAGGTATTCTAAGACAGGAGGTAACGTTGGGGGGGGGCCCAGGGAGGAGACCTAGGAAGGGAACAAGGCTCAGGCTTGGTGGGGAGACCCCACCAGCTGCCACCTCTATACAAACCTTCCCCATCTTCCTGTGCCACACAGCCCCCACGCTCTTTCCTTTGTCCTGGGGGGACTCTTAGCCCTGCCAGCACCAGCTCAGAGAGGAGCAGGAAAGGGCCTCCCAAAGCCTGCCCCCCACCCTCTAAAGCTCTGGTCCCCAGGCCCCCCTACTGGACATGGGGGGAAGTTTTACCTCCAGGGACTCCTCCCCAGAGGAACACTGTGTCCTCTTTGGCAAACTGGAAATGGAAGTGGGCTGGGGCTGTGGGAACGCAGAACTGGAGAGGATGTGGGCTCAGCCACATGGGTGAGGAAGCCACAGTTGCCCAGGACTGGTTGAAATGTAGTCTTCATGTTTATGTGCGCAGAGTGCACGCCTGCACACACGCACAGCACATATGTGCACACACAGACGCACGGGTGGATACAGGTCCACACACATGAGCACACAGATGCACACACGGACGCACACTGCACACGGGTTAGGGTTAGGGCTAGGGTTCAGGTTAGGGTTACACTCTCTGTTGCTTTTTCTGAAAGATGTCCCTGATGGGTGTGTGGGCCTGGGTCAGAGAGGGGTGCTGGTGGAAAGCTATTTTGTTTTTCAGGAAATTGTCTCATTTCCCAGGTTTGTGCGGATTAACTGGGAGGCATGTGCTTCCCACCCCGGCAGCAGCTGTGCCTTGTAACATGACTGGAGAGGGCCTCAGCTCCTTCCCCATCGAGAGCTCTGCCCTGGGAATCACAGGCTGGAATATCCTAGGATGTTTAACAAGTGTCACCCCCACATGGCAAATAGAAGTTACAAAGCCGCCCACCCTACCCCTGCCCAAGCCCAGGCTGGGTGGGTGCTAGGGCTGGTGATGCTGGAAATGTGAGGATGAGAAAGGGCTGATGTGTCTCATCCTCTGCCAGGGGGACAGAAGGGCAGGAGCCCCTGGCTCCCAGCTGACAATCTCCATCCTCAATGGGAGTCAAGCAGGAAGCAAGCACAAACCACCTCTCCATGGGTCTGAGTCCTTGTGGGAGGAGAGGAACCCACACAGGACAGTGTTACTGTCCTTCTGTGGAGTCGTGAAGGCCTCTGTGGCTGGTGTCCGAGCTGAGATGTGGCCTTGGCTGGCAGCCATCACCTTGGCCCAAGTCACCAAGTGAGGCCTGCTCCCAGGTGGCCTCAGACCTCATGCTCAGGGGGTATAGCTGGCTGGCCTAGGGTCTCCCACACCCTCCCCATTCCAGCATCCCTATGAGAGTGGGGGTCATGCTCCACCCAGCCAGCCTGCCTGGGGCAGAGGGAGTATGAGCTGAGTCTTAGAGGGGCTCCAGGTACTGGAGCTGCCCGCACTCGGCCAGCAGTGTCTGAGAGGGCCGCTCCTCCCAGAGCCTTCTGGGGACAGCCTCTGGTCACCCAGACCTCCTCCAGGCCACCTATGCTCTCTGAGAACAGGGCCTGCTCAGGAAGCATCTCAGGCCTGAGGAGGGTGAGGGAGGACAAGGGGGTGCTTACGGGGTAACCAATGAAAGCTCGCCCGGGCGGCCACAATACAACTTTCACCAGAGGCTGGGGGCTGAGGGCAACCCCCAGGTCCCTGTGCTCAAACCCCAAGCCTAGGGGACGGCACTGGGAAGTGGAGCCTTGGGACAGGTCAGGGTTAGAAGTCACAGGGTGAGTTGTGCCCTCGGAAGTGCAGGGAGAAACTACCATAATACCCCCTTAAAGGTCTCAGTCCTTATCGGCCAGTCCCCCCGGTCCTGACACTGTGAAGGCCATCACAACCCTGGGTTGGGGAGAAAATAGCAGGTGGAGCACACACAGATGGGAGATGTGGCATCTGGGGGCAGTCCTACAGTGGATCGGACCGCTCGGGGACATGTGGCTGAAAACAGTGACTTTGGGGAGGGTGTGAGAGTTCTGTGTGGCTCTCGAAGGCAGGCCTTGTCCCAGTTGCCCTGGGGTTCTGAATCTCAGTAAGGACAGGACGACTTTCATTCACATGAGCATTTGGCTTCTGGTTCTGTCGGCCCAGTGACAGAGGACAGACACGGGAGCCCCCGCATGAAGATGCAGGGGGAAAGGGCATCACCAGAGCCTGAGTCTGCAGCCTCCGACCTTGGACTCCAACCGCCAGGACTGTGAGAAGCACACGTCTGCTGCTGACACCGCCTGGCCTTCGGAGCCCAGCTGACGGCCCTTTCCTCCTCACCCAGGCCCAGTTCTGCCCATGAAGATGGCCAGGACTCCAGTCCCCAGTACTACTCAGTTCTCAGGATGGGGCTCCATGGAAGCAGGGGCCCCTCCAGGTGGGCAGGGGCTGCTTCCTCCTTTAACAGGCGCCCAGCCATTCTGGCAGGAGCCAGAGAGGGATAGGGTGAAGGGAGAAATGGAGGTGGTGCCCAGGAGGCAACAAGGAAGGGGACACTGGGAAGGGGCTCAGGGACGTTCTCCCAGAGTGCTGCCTGCCCCGGTGCTCAGGAAGCCCCTACCTCACCCCCAGACTCACTGCAGACCCAGGTAGCCCAGCATGGTTATCTGGGGTGAGCACGTGTGTGTGTGCACGCTTGTGGATGGATGGGGGCGAATGTGTGTGCACAGGTGTATGTGGACATGGGTGGATGTGTGCATGTGTGTGGGCACATGGGTGTGTGTGTGCACATGTATGCATGTGTGGGTGCATGTGGGCATGTGTAAGCATGTGGGAAAGGGAGAAGCAAGCGGGGGACACTGTGGACAATCACATCCACCATCCAGATGCCCCTGTAGGACCCCCAGTGACTCTCTAGGTTATGGCTCTCCTTGGGGTCCTGAGTCACTCCTCAGGTCCCGGAGCAGAGGCCAAAGTCCTTCCTCCCTCCTCTTAGGTCGGTGCCTGCAGGCAGACATGCTGGGACTGTGGCCTGTCTGGGCAGCAGGACTGTGTGTCCGTCAGGAAGGCCCAGGGTCCACCTAAGCTTTGATGTAGAGCTCAGCATCCTGAGCCCACTGTGGTCAGGGCCTGAGTCAGGGTGGTACAGCCCCACCTCCAGAAGAGCTCCTCTCTCCACTGGCTGGAGGCTCTCAGATGGAGCCTGGGCTCTCGGGTGACAAGATTCTGGGGTCAGAGCCTGCCTGGGAGTCCCAGGGACAGGGACAGGCCAGGGGTGCAGGGTTGAGGGGTTGGCAGGGCTGCCCATGCTGAGTCTATCCTGCTCCTAGTGTCTGTGGGCCTGACAGTCTCTCAAGGTCAGCACCTGTCTGTCCCCCTGTATCAAAGCCACTTGTCCTTAAAACAGCAACTTCAAGTACTGTAAAACAAACACACAAACAAAAACAGAAAAACCACCTGCCCTTCCCAGCACTTGCTCTGCTGGGCAGCGGAAGGGGTTCTCGGGGACCCACTCTGGCTTCACAATAGCACACTAAATTTTAGCTACAACGTTGTCCAGCTGTCTCTGTGTGGCCAAGTAGCTGAATCTGGGCAGGGAGAAGGGATTTGAGAAGTGTTCTCAGAGAGGGGCTCACTATGGGTATGGCTGGAAGCCACCCAGGGAAGCATCAACAGAAGGCCTACCAGCCAGGAGCCCACCCTCTACAGACGTTCATGTGAAGGAGCACCAAGCTTCCATCTGGCCTAAGCCACAGCCATGCTGAGTCCTCTGTTTCCCTCAGCAGAATCTGATCCTGATCATCCAACAGGCCCAGGGCTGAGATGCAGCCTTGTAGAAAGCCTTGCAGGCTTCAAGGGACCCTCTCCCACTCCCACAACCTTGGGGTAGACAAGGAGGTTGCATCCCCCTTGGATGGTCTTGACTCTCCCAGGGTGGCTGCAGGAGAAAGACCCATCTTAAAAGTACTGGAAAACAGACGTACTTTAAAAAATTGACGCGGCCACTGCATTCCTAGGTATTTTCTCCTGAGAATCATAAACCTGGTTCATCTATACTAAGAGGCATGAGCCAATGTCCTCAGCAACCCTTTGTGTGATGGCCCCAAACTGGGAACAACCCAAATGCCCATCAACAGGTAAAGGTAAAGAAATCATGATACATCCGAGCAACACAGCACCGCTTGACGGTAAACAGAATGAACTGTGGGTGCTTCAACAACCTGGACAAACCTCAGAATGGTTATGCCGAAGGAGGTGGCCGGGCAGCAACAGTGACTGTGGCTCCGTTTACATGGGACCCTGGAAAGTACAAACTTTATGTGGGGGAGGGGCTGGAGGGAGGAACTTCTCAGGGTGACAGACATCACCACCTGATGGCTTTGTGGTGCTCTCATGGGTCAAAACTTACCAAATTGCTGAAAAATGCCAGGATCACAGAGATGATCTATGTCAAAGGGACACAGGAGCCACCAGCAAAAGCCACCAGTGGCCTTGGCTCACAGGATGTTGGGGCACGCCATAGTACACATGGGACACTGTGGGTGCACGCCGGCTAAATAAATGATTGGACAACAGGCGGGACAGCAGAGACAGGTCTCCCGTTCAGGAAAGCTGCAAATCGCAGTGTGCAGACACCCCACTCTCCCCACTGCCCCCTACAGGGTTGGGGCAGCATCGTGTCCTTTCTTCCAGAGAGGCCTGTGTGCTGGGTGTGCTGATGGTGGCCATGCGTGCCCTGACGTGCTGCAGTGAGGTGTGCCCACCCCGTGGGCTTCCTCCTGAACGCTTGGCCCAGTCTGACGGTGAACAGAGAGACCTCTGCGAACACCCCAGACCGTGCACGTCACCAGAGACAAGGAAAGTCTGAGAAACCATCACAGCCAAGAGAAGCCCAGGGAGATGTGAAGATGAAGGGCAACGTGGGGTCCTGGAAGGGAGCAAGGACATTTGGGGAAACTGAAAATCTCCGCAGGCTGGTGGCTCTCGCCTGTAATCCCAGCACTTTAGCGGGGCTGAAGCGAGTGGATTCCTTGACCTTAGGAGTTGGAGATCAGCCTGAGCTGGTCGGAGCAAGACCCTCACCTCTAAAAATAGCCGGGCGTTGTGGCAGGCACCTGTATTCCTGGCTACTTGGGAGGCTGAGGCAGGAGGATCACGTGAGCCAAAGAGTTTGAGGTTGCTGTGAGCTGTGACACCACGGCACTCTACCCAGGGTGAAAGAGTAAGACTGTCTCAAAAAAAAAAAAAAAAAGAAAGAAAGAAAGAAAGAAAGAAAAAGAAAATCTGAGTAAAGTGTTGATGTTAGCTGATTTAATGTCTCAGCACCAGCTGGTTAACTGTGATGAAGGTGTCACACCAATGCAAGATGTTAATGACAGAAACTGAGTGTGGCGTGGGGGGAACGCTCTGTGCTCTCCCCACTTTGGTCCTGTAAATCTAAAATCATTCTAAAATTAAAAGTTTATTTTCAAAAACCTCATCCAGTCACACACTGTGAATATGGGAGCTGTACCTCAACCAGCCTGAGGCCTTTCTGTGGGAGACGCATGGTCAGGTGCCGTGGCTCACTGCCCATAATCCCAGCATTCGGGGAGGCTGGAGCAGGTGGCCTCAGCCTCCCAAGTAGCTGGGACTTGCCTGCCACAACACCCAACTGTTTTTTTGTTACAGTTGTTTTAGGTGGCCTGGGCCAGGTTCGAGCCCGCCACCTTCGGAGTATGTGCCTGGCGCTGTAACCACTGTACTACAGGCGCTGAACCTGTATCCTTTGTCTTGAGAAATCTTTCCAAAGGTCATCCATAAAGTTACCATACATAGGGAAAATGGGAAATTGTGAAATTGCACAATTTTACAAAATATTGTCTACATGTTGGCCACATCTGTATAATACAGTATAATGAATGTTTTGTAAATACAGGTACATTTAGTGCAATTTCCCATTTTCCCTAAGTATAGCAACTTTATAGGACCTTTGGGACGCCTGGCTTTTGCTTCCCAGAGTCAGGTTTGTATCTATTTCCGTCATGGTCTGGGGAAGACAGCCTTGCAGCCCTGCCGCCCTGAGTCCCCAAGCCAGGTGGGACCTGTCCATGGTCTCCTCTCTGCCCAGTCTCAGGGGAGGGGGTGCCCGTAGGTGTGCCTGGGACTCTGTGCAAAGCCATACTCACACGGGAGGAGACTGCAGGAGGGTAGGAGAGGAGACGGGGAGAGGGTGAAGTCCTCACAGCCACTATACACTCTACCTAAGCCACCAGCTGGAGCCAGGTTCCTGGCTGGAGCAGAGTCCAGCACGAACCCCCCTCTAGGGATACCAGAGTGCAGCAGCCCAGCGGTGGCTCCTGCACAGGCTGTCCCCAAGCCCTGAACCCAGGAACTCACACCTCTAGACCCCGAGAGCTGGGCTGCAGAGGGGCAATAGTCAGGCCAGGGCCAAGGCCTCTCTGGGGGAATGGCTAGGATGGGGCAGCAGGGTCCCTCAAGGCCAGCCCCCCAGCAGTGGTGAGTGTGGTGATGATGCTTTAGAGGAAGGGGATGCTTTAGCTCAGATCATCCACGGCTGGGCTGGATGCTTCTGGAAGCCACGCCAAACCTGAAGTCCAAACCTCTGTGGCACTGCTCTTGCACTGTGGCCTTAGCCCTGAGTGTCCCATCGCTTCTTGGCCTTTTGGCTAAGATCAAGTGTAGCACTGAGGGTCTCCACAGCTGTGGCTATGAAGGCAGTGTCAGGCCATTCCCTCCCTGCAGCCCTGTCAGTTTTGGGCAGCAGCAGCCCTCATGGAGCCTTTGAGCTTTCCTGACCCCCTTCCTCAGACAGAATTGCTGGACACACCCCTTATACTCTGTGCCCCATCCTGAGCTCTTGGATCTCCAGGGGTCTGGCTGATGATCCACCTTTGAACTACCCCTCCCTCAAAGCCTGGGGACAGAGCTCATGCCTGGCTCCACGGGTAGATGGGCACAGAGAAAAAGTGGGCTGGGCAGAGTGGCTGCTGGGCAGGAACTCTGTGCAGCCCTCATCAAGTTCCAGAGCAGCCCCCTTTGTACAGGGTCTTACAAAGAGAGAGTTTCTTGCCCCAGAGGAGCCCTGAGCTGGCTGCTATTCCTGCATGAGGCCCTGCTTTCTCCTATAGACAAGGAATGCCATTCTTTTGCCCCTAACTTGCAGAGTCCAGAATATTCTATCTAGCAGCTTCTCCTTGGTGACCAGGCCTCTGGCCCTC
Organism: Perodicticus potto; assembly: GCA_963574655.1. NCBI lineage: Eukaryota > Metazoa > Chordata > Mammalia > Primates > Lorisidae > Perodicticus > Perodicticus potto. The sequence continues at coordinate 86,365 of CAUYRH010068053.1, forward strand.
CCCTACTCAAAATCCTTAAGGAAGCATTTTGGGGGGCCAGCTGTGAGGTCTGGGCACCTCTGGTGGGTGCCAAGGCAGGACCTGAGTAAAGGCCTCTGTGGCTAGGCCTCACCTCTGGTGTCCTGTAGACCCAGGCCTGGCCCCACCTGACCCTGCCTCTGCTCAGGCTCCCATGAAGGCTGGCAGGGAGACCCAGTAAGGATTTGGGCTGGAGAAAGTCAGAGCCCAGGCCCAGCCTCAGCCCAGCTGGGAGTCCCTATAGGCAGTGAACAGGGTCCCATGGCCAGACCTGCTCAGGCCACACTCTCCACAGTTCCTATGAAGCCTGCAAGCACACCAGGTCCCCCATCCTGGGCCAACGCCTCTCCCCAAACCTGGGTCTCCCATCCTGGGCCACTCCCTCTCCCCACGCCTGGGTTCCCCATCCTGGGCCACCCCTCTCCCCACACCTGGGTCTCCCATCCTAGGCCACCCCCTCTCCCCACACCTAGGTCCCCCATCCTGGGCCACCCCCTCTCCCCACACCTAGGTCCCCCATCCTGGGCCACCCCCTCTCCCCACACCTGGGTCCCCCATCCTGGGCCACCCCCTCTCCCCACACCTGGACCTCCCATCCTGGGCCACCACCTCTCCCCACACCTGAGTCCCCCATCCTGGGTCACCCCCTCTCCCCACACCTGGACCTCCCATCCTGGGCCATCCCCTCTCCCCATGCCTGGGTCCCCCATCCTGGGCCACCCCCTCTCCCTATCCCAGGTGTCCTGGTTGAGGGAAATGGGTTGAGCCTGCTCCAGGGAGGTTGG
>CAUYRH010068054.1:0-14792 GCA_963574655.1 Perodicticus potto
GTTGTGGTGGGCGCCTGTAATCCCAGCTACTTGGGAGGCAGAGGCAGGAGACTCGCTTGAGCCCAGGAATTGGAGGTTGCTATGAGCTGTGATGCCACGGCACTCTATCCAGGGTGACAGCTTGAGGCTCTGTCTCAAAAACAAAAAAACAACCCAAAGAAAAGAACCAGATGAAGAACTACAGCCAGCAGACCTAGGGTGGCCTGAGGACTTGGTCTAACCAGGCTCTTTGAAGGCACAGAAGTCTGTGTGGTGTGTTTATTATACTGGAAGCAATGGCTCTGCCTGCACAGGACAGTAGTCGTGGTGGTGGCTGCCAACAGTTCAGCAGTAGCAACAGCAGCAGTAATGGCAGTAGTTGAAACGATGTGACGGTGACAGAGGCAGCCAGTGGTGACAGCGTGAGAGTAACGGTACTAGGTGGTAGTGATCCCAAGGATGGCACAGTGGCAGTGGCAGTGGCAGTGACGCCAGCAGGAGGAGGAAGGAGCAGTGGGATAACAGCTACACTGTCACGTATTCAAAGCACTTTACATTCGTTCACCCAATCCTCACAACCACCCTATGAAGTAGGACCGTTCCATCTTCTAATAGCGCCTAGGATATTCTGACTTATTTCAGTGCTAACAGATACCAGTCTTGGCTACGCGAGTTCCAGCAGCATCTCATCAAGATTTTGGTCTTCACATCTCAAATCCTCCCGACCCACTCGCTCGAGCTCCTCCCGGCTCACGTGAGCGCAAGTGGCCCCACGGCCTCTGCATCCTCACACATGTTTCTGGTGGGGAAGACGGTCACCACGCCATGTGAAACGCCTTTCCTTCTTCCAACAGCGCTGTCATGCTTGGCTAAAAGGAACAGAGGAATGGGGCTGCCTCGCCAACAGTGGGACCTTTATAAAGTGGCTGGCTAGAGGCCGGGCGCGGTGGCTCACACCTGTAATCCGAGCACTGTGGAAGGCCGGGGCATGAAGATCTCCAGAGTCTAGGAGTTCAAGTTCAGCCTGAACAAGAGTGAGACCCATCTCCACTAAAAACAGAAAATCTGGCCAAGGATTGTGGCAGGTGCCTGTAGTGCCAGCTGCTCAGGAGCCCGAGGCAGGAGGATCACTTGAGTCCAGGAGTTCAAGGTTGCTGTGAGCTATGATGATACGGCACAGGGCAATAGAGGGTCTCAAGGAAAAATGAAAACAATGGCTTGCTAGAGTGGGCAAAAGAGGAAAGAAGGAAAAGAGGTGTCCCTCACCTTTGCGCTGCTGAAGCAGAGTCAACATACCTCCCCACTGCCACAGGGATGCCTGCCTTCAGCTTTGCACCACACCTGCACACACCTGCTTTCACACACTGCTGGTTACTGCCCTTCAGCGAATTGAGTCTCTAGCAGAACCATTCAACTGGGGATGAAGACCAGCTATGCTTGTGTGAAAATGCCTGATCTACCACTCCGTGCCCTTGGCTCTCTCAGACTCGGTCTCCTCTGTACAATGAAGATAATTATCAGCCCCTAGAAATGTTATAAGAGGACAGGAAAGGCACATGCGGACCCCAACCGAGCCCGTGGCACTCAAAACACTCACTGACCATTACCCATGACTCTGTTGTCACTGCCATTATTATTTTTCATTCAAATTGTGAAATCCATAATTGTCATAGTACAGATCCAAGTAGTTCTTGCAAGAAAAAAATGCTGTATAATTGCATTACCCAAATAACTCAGAAAATAGAATTTCAAGTTTGTATATAGTATCAGGTAGTCACGCAACCTGCATCTCGAAGATGCTGCTATGGTTTCCTATAACTGCTGGAACAAACTACTATACAACAACACAAAGGTATTATCTTATCATTCCAGAGATCAGAAGTCTGAAGATCCGGAGGCTCCAGGGGAAAGATGTTCCCTTGCCTTTTCTGGCTCAGTCCTTGGCTCAGAGGCCCGCATCTTTCCAGCCTGTGCTTCTATCCTCACATGTCCTCCTCTGACTCTCCCATCTCCCTCTTTCCCTTGTGAAAATCTTTGTGATTAAAAAAAAAAAAAAAAGAAAAAAAAAAGAAAATCTTTGTGATTACACTGGGCCCATCCAGGTAGCCCAGGATAATCTCCGCATCTCAAGATCCTTAACTTAATCACGTCAGCAAAGTCCTTTGCATCACGTTAGATATCATAGGCGCAGATTCGAGGTTAGGACGTGGACATCTTTGAGGGGGCATCATTCTGCCCACTGCAGGTGCCAGGAACTAGCCATGGAAAGGACTGGGTTGTCTCCACAGAGCTCCCCATTCCTCACTCGGTGCGCAGACAGCCCCTTCTGATCCCTCCTCCTCCCCTGAGCCTCTGCGTTTCTCTCCTTCTCTGAGGGTCAGTTTCCACATGTGCCAATTAGCAATGGCCAATCTGTGTCTCTCTGGTTGTTTGGGGAATAACCAATACAGTTCAGTTGTAAAATACTTACCAGATTTTACAATAAAGTGCCACATAAAAACGAATGAGTAATAATTTAACTGTCTCACAAGTCAATTAATGGACTCAAACTGCTTTGGGATCTCTGGATGAAAGGCATTCATCTGATGCCAAGTATACGCTGGGGTTTTGCCCTGGTCCTCACTTCCAGCCATCTATCAAAGGCACACGTTAGTTCATTTTTCCTGTTTCAGATAAACTATCTAATTTTCTGTCCCCGTGGTTTTCCTGAATGGCTCCCCTGTCAAGGCTTCCAGTGGGAGAAAGAGAACTCATTTTCCTCTCTGGGTTTTTGTGGGTGGGCCTATACAGCCTCTTTGACGAGTCTTTTTTCTTCTCCTTTGTTCTCAGGCTATAGCTTTTGCTGCCTCTGACTTGGGGTTTGCTGTGCAGTTGTGAGTTTGCAACCTCCTCGAGGGCTGCTCTAGCCTGATAGGTAGGTTTCTTTCTAATTTCGCAGTCAATATGGTTGTCCACCTGCTGAGCTAGAAGTCTGCCCTCATCCACACACCATGACATTTCATTCTACTTCCAGGACGCTTGCAGGAGGTGGACTCCCTTGGACTCCCACATGAAAATGGAGATGAAACGGCTTTGTGTCCTCCAGAATCCTTATGCATTGCCTTTGCTGCCTGTGAGTGGACCAGGATACACCCCTGATCACACCCAGGGAAAAAGGTACAGGGGATGCCACCTTTTCAGGATAAGCTACCCTCAAAAATCAAGACAGGCAGAGAGGCAAACCTTTATTCACTTAAAAAATGCAATAGATGTATCTCATTTTTTTAATCATCTAAACATCTAAAAGGACATAACTACATTTAGAACATTGTGATGCTCCCTCTATCTCCTTAAGAGGAATAATAGTCATGTGAACATACCAGTCACTGTTCAGCTATTTCAAATGGAGGGGATTTAATAGAGAAAAATGGTAACAAAGGTATTGAAAACACTGGCTAAGGCAAGGTGGCATTACCTACAGATGGGCAACTGCAGGACGCTTCCACTGCCCCAGAGCTGGAAAAGCAGTGGAGCTGACCGCAGTCCATGAGCACAAATTTGCAACTGCTGCTGGAACTGAGAGCTCTGCCAACCTAGTTATCTATTTCTATGGTGCTACAAATTATCTCAAAACCAACTTCAAACAACACATGTTTACTGTCTCACAGCTTCTGTGGGTCAGAAACCTGAGCATGGCTTAACTGGACTAAGTTAAACTAACTAGATCTTTCCTCTGCTTCAGGGTCTCTCATAGGCTGTAATCAAGGTGTCAGTTTAGTTGCACTCATCTGAAGGCTCAATCGGGGAAGGATATGCTTTCAGGCTCATGGAGCTGTTGGCAAGACTCAGCTCCTTGCAGGCTGTTGGACCTCAGTTCACCAGCTATTGGACAGAGTCTGCCTTTGGTTCTTTGCCGTGTGGGTCTCAGCACCTTGGCAACTTGCTTCATCAAAGCACACAAGCCAAAAGGCAAAAGAGAGAGTCTGGGAGCGAGACAGAAGTCACAATCACCTGCAACCTCATCACAGAAGCGGCAATCCTTAACACTGCCGTATTCTATTGGTTATCAACAAGTGAGTTATGGGAAGGCAATTACACAGGCCATGAATAGCAAGAGGTGAGGGTCAGTGGAGGCCATCAACCACAGCTACTTAGCAGGATCCCCAGAGTCCAAGCTCCCACCAATGACACTAGAGCCCCAGCTACCCATGGCTTCACCGGCTGCTGTTGCTATCACAGCCAGATGAATGGCTTTCCCTTCCTACCACTTTCCAGTCCCCCATGAGTACTCCCATTGGCAAACATGAACTGAAACCCCACAATCCAGGGAGATAGAAGTATCTCCAGCAGCTTGCAGTTCAGAGGAGAAAAGTGGGGAGGGATAAACAGCTGACAATAGCTGACACTACAGGAAAGGGTTATTTCTGGCCATTCTAGACTTCTGCACCCACACTACTTTTTTAGTACCCCCTCCATGCTGCTCACATTACTCGGCTGATGCACCAATGTTGTCAGCTCTGCGTGTGAGGCTCCACTCACCAACCCTCCAGCACCCCATGGACTTGCTTTCTCTGTGCGTCCTGTTCTCATGCTTTCCTGTCTCTTTGCCTTTTAATACGTAAATACTTCCTTCAAAGCTGAGCTAGCATAGTTTCCACTCTTGTCTCCTTAGGGCTCTTATCTTTGCCAAGTAGCACCGCTGATAAAAGGAAGCCTTTAAATTGATTCAATTCAACAAAGTCTATTATACAGATGTGAGGCTTTAGACATTATGGTGGATGCTAAGAAGATGGAAAATAAAAAGTTCCTGCCCTTGAAGAGGATGCAGTTAATGCTGGGGACACAGACGCCTATAATACCAAGTGATAAGTGCCACAATTCAGGTGCCTTGTGACAGATTGATTGACAACCATATAGATCTGTCCTTAATTGGCTGCAAGTTATCTGTACTCATGGTTCTTGCCAGGGGGGGGGGAAATGCAACCTTGAACTCTCAGCCATATAATCCTTATCAAACATACTTACAGTAAATAATTTATAGAGATTCTAAAGACATCCATTATTTTAGATATCCTAAAATTTATTCTTCATGTACACAGATGCATAATTCAGTTTTTTAAAGGTCTATGAAGAACTAAAACAACATAATCCACAGCCTAGTTTTCTCACCTCAGTGGTGCTGTTTTTACTCAGCTACCCTTTGAATTTTTTGTTTGTTTGTTTGTTTTGTTTTTGTTGTTGTTGCAGTTTTTGGCCGGGGCCAGGTTTGAACTCACCACCTCTGGTATATGGGGCTGGTGCCCTACTCCTTGAGCCACAGGCACCTTCCCCCTTTGGTGTCTTATCCTCTGTCTATATGGAGTAACATTTTGAAACTACTGAATGAGATTAGATTTGTACCCAGTGTAGGAATGTGAGGGTGTCTTTCCCATATCACACTGTGCTCATATGCTAAGGACCCCACAGAGAAGATCCTCTCAGAGCTCAGATTTAGGAAGAGCTTTCTTCATTTGTTTTTATTATACAGTTACACTCAAATTTTATAATTCATCATGTTTCCATTGTATTTAGCTGCCAGAAACTTAGAGTCAAATTTATAGTCGTCTTCTAGCGATCACACAGGAACAGGTGTTCTTGTGTCCCTCTGCAGGTTGGTGAGATATATCAAATTCTCTGTAGAGTGGGGAGGTTTATGTTAATTAACACAAACAAGTGAATTGTACATGGGTATGTATGGTGCTAATTCTTCCTGGGGGTCGGCTCAGAAGGTTTTACACAGGATCTTTGACCTGAGCCTTGGAAAATGACAATGATCCAATCTGAGAAGGTCTTTCCATCCTACCAGCCATGACTTAGAGCAGTGAATTTACAACTGGGGTGCCGCAGCACACCGGTGTGCCATGAGAGGATCCTAGGCGTGCTGCAAAAATGTTTAAAGATCATTAATTACAGGGGCAGTGCCTGTGGCTCAGTGGGTAAGTCCCTGGTCCCATATACCAAGGATGGAGGGTTCGAACCCAGCTCCAGGCAAACTGCAACAAAAAATAGCCAAGCATTGTGGTGGGCGCCTGTAGTCCCAGGTACTTGGGAGGCTGAGGCAAGAGAATCACCTTAGCCCAGGACTTGGAGGTTGCTGTGAGCTGTGATGCCACGTACTCTACTGAGGGTGATAAAGTGATACTCTGTCTCTAAAAAAAAAAAAAAGGTCACTATTTTTGAAAGAAGTTCAAAGCACAGTATGTTCTCTTTTTAACTCCTTTTTTTTTTTTTTAATCAACATAATTTAAGTGTGCCTTGTAGGTTTAACTATAGATTCAAGGGTGCCATGAGAAAAAAAATTTGAAAAATACTGACTCGGGGTCATAAAAAAATGCACATGTGTTTTTGCAGCCAGATGCAAGAGAGGGGGATATAAAGACTTGTATGTTTCAGATTGTATGTGAAACCAGCACACTGTACCCCTTGATTGCACTAATGTACGAAGCTATGATTTAATAATAAATAAATAAATAAATAAATAAATAAATAAATAAATAAAATAAAATAAAAAAACTTATCTGTGTATTTTCCTACCAATGCCTTCTCCCTCCTACTTAGAAGAGCATGTAACCTGTGGAAATGCATCCTTATTCTGATGAGCATTTAAGGACTAACTCTAATGATTGCAGTTTGCACCAGGAACAAAATATTTTTTTTTTATCAAGTAAATCTTTTTCTGTTTATTCACATTACAAAGGCTTCCCTCTCTGCCTTAGATGGCCAGCCTAGAAATATAGCCACCAAGAACAACAATATCTGGCACAGTCCTCCCCCAGAATGGGTATAGTTGGGGTAAAATCAGAGACCGTATCCCTAAAGCCCAGACCACAGTCCTCTGCTCCTACAAAGCCACAGCCTGGCCCGGCTAAGCCTGTAGTAAAGGGAAAAGAAGCCATGTGTGGGTCAGAACACCAAATCTTTCACATGGCGGACAGATTCCAGCTCTACTGTTGGGTGTCCACAATAACGAAGCAACTCACTTTTCCCTCTCTGGTCTTCAATTTCCTCTTACAATTCCGATGTCTGAGGGATGATGTCTTTAGCTGATCTCATTACTTTATAATCATCGCTGATATGTTGATGATGTGTGATGTTCATTGATTTTTTTTTTTTTTTTGGTAATCTACAAAACATCCACATATATCACCATGTACTCTCAGTAGCTAGAGATGACTTTAAAAATGAGTAATTCACTAGGCAGGTGTTGTGGCGGGCACCTGTAGTCACAGCTACTTGGGAGGCTGAGGCAAGAGAATCGCCTAAGCCCAGGAGTTGGAGGTTGCTATGAGCTGTGTGACACCATGGCACTCTACCAATAAAGTGAGACTCTATCTCTATTAAAAAAAAAAAAAATCAGTAATTCACCATGCTTCAGGCAGGAAATTAAGGCTTGTAATGTTGAGATATGAATAATCTTAGGTACTTTTCATTACTATGATTTCCTTTTTCTGGTAAATATTACAATTATTCATAGAGCTCAAAACATCATGTAAAAATGTCAGTAAATACAGTAACAAATCTAGCTTTTAAGTGAGTCCCCACCAAGGCGTCATACAAACATCAATTTGCTGGAATCAAGTGAAATCCACATTTGAGGATTTGGGGTGCTTTCTAGTCTGAAAAAAGTGGCCTATTTGAGAAGAAAGAATCATCTCTAGGAAGGAATTGATGGGAATGATTTTCATTGATTACTTAAGTAAATTTCAAGGCTTTTAAGTGTTGATTTTGATAAACACCAAAGGAGAAAAAATGTGTTAACTCTGATGGCAGTTTCACCCTTAGTTTTAATGGAGAGTTTTAGGTCAAGTTGGTACCCAAAGTGAGAGGAAATCCTATGCAAGGACTACACAGAATATTGAGAAGAAAGGCTGCCCCTTCTCCCTAAGAGAACCTGATACTGGCCTGGACAAGTGTTCTTGGGGGAGCAATCAAAGTGCTAGCCTAGAAAGGCAGTGGCAGCAACACAGGAAATCCAGTGTTATTTGTGTACACGTAAGAGGCAATGAAGCAAAATGGCTGTCCTTGAACAAGAATGGAAATAAACCCTGTCATGAGGGCTCTAGCCCTCAAATGCCCAAATAGATGTCACTCTTGCTAATCCCACCTCGGACCCAACCCTGGCTTCCCCAACCACCACCTTCAATTACCTGTGCCCATGAGATTGCACTAGGCACTCAATCAATTGTCTTTAACCTTTCAATTTCACACTGAAGGAATTTATCCTTCAGGTTAGCTCTTTCTGGACTATCTGCTGTGTCTGAGATTCATGCAACTTTCACTGGGCAAATAGCCTTAGGTAGCCAGTAACTGGACCTTACCCAGTGTGTTAGGCTGAGAGTTAAGACTACTTAGGATATGAGCCAATCATTTATGTTTTAAAACCAACCTTCAAAAGTTGGTTTAAAAAACTAAAGTCTACATTGCTGAACGCATAAAGACCTTTTCCAGTCAATCAAAAAATGCCAACAATTTTTAGAAAAGTGAAGTATATGAAGAGACATTTCATTAAAAAAAAAAATCAAGTGTCCTTAAAAACACATGGAAGGGTATTTCAAGTTTCTTAAAATGAAAGAAAAACAAATTAGAACGATGAAACCATGTTTTTCCACATCAAATTGGGAAGGATTGGAGATTTTATAATACATAGTAAAGTAGAAAGGAAATCCGTTATCATGAATTATCGGTGAGAATATCAATTGCTATAATCCCATGGTAGATAAATTCACTAATAACTATTGAAATTTTAAATCCATACATACTTTAACCCTTTGATTTCATTTGAAGGAATTTACCCTTCAAAAATACTATACATGTAAACAAAACTGTGTTGCTAGGACATTTACTGAAATATCATCATTCTAACAAGATATAATAATATACCATAAATAACAACAAATGTGCAAGATTCTACACAGTTTTAAAACTCTGAAAAGACATCCAAGATGGTCATTAAGCAAAGAGGCTTGACCGTGTTATGACCAAGTGTTATTGGCTGCCATTACAAAGTAAACCCAGAACTCTTCATATAATCAAAGAAGCCGTTCAGGTACCAGGTCCAGGCAAGGCAGTATCGGTTATATCTGGATATTTGATAGTGAAGAAAAGGAAAGAAAAACTCCTTGGGCAAGTTTCTGTTTCTGCGTGTTCTAAAATTCCTATCCCATTGTGCTGAAAATATATCAAGGTATGATCTAGCTCAGAAAAAAAGAGACTGTCTACGTTTGGTGGGCCCTAGAATAATGTCCCTTTTTATAATAAAAAAAGAGTTCAGGGCGGCACCTGTGGCTCAAGGAGTAGGGTGCTGGCCCCATACACCAGGGGTGGTGTGTTCGAACCCAGCCCTGGCCAAAACTGCAAAAAAAAAAAAAAAAATAGAGTTCAGCTTCAATTAAATGAAATAAAAATAGAAAGTCCTTCTTAATTAACTGGCTGGTAGAAACATACAACTAAACACTAATTGTGTTCTCATTGTGTTATCAATGGTTCTACAATAAATTTAAGTAAAGATACAATTTAAAACAAGCAATTCTCTTTTCACAAACCTCAACTGTCTTCTCTCAATGTTTAATATAATCTACCCCCAGCCATCCCTATCCTCAGTCCACCCCCAAAAGTTTAACTTCCCTTCACTAAAATTCAGGTGTCAAATAGCTTGTCCACAGTTCCCTGGATGCTAGCTTAGGGCAGCAGCTAGCAGAGATCATTGATTTGCTGCTAGCAAATTGGAAGATTTAATGGTGTGACTTCCGTATATTGTTAGTTGATCAGGTTTCACTGGGGTCTCTCCAAATGGGGAAAGAATTGCTTCCTTCTAATCTCAGGCAGCAGCACTGCATCCACATCCATTTCCACCCTGATATTAAAAAGAAAGAAGACAAAGAAAGATTATGTTTCATTCTCCCACCGCGTCTACATAAAACCCAATTGTCGTCCCTTTCTGATCAGCAAGATGTTACCTTGGCAACTACTTTATGCAGCTCTTATTCGTCCTTCCTTTGAAGCTCATCATTTGTGTAAAAGTTATTTTGCCTCCTAATGAGTAAGAGGAGACATTAGCCAGCTTGACTGGTTCCCTGGTACTCCAGACAAATGTTGTAAAACAGGCAGCCCAGGGGCCAAATTAAACACTCAACCCACACAAAATTTTTGGTTTTGTTTCTGGACTTATTTTCTTCAATGTAAGCCAACAATTACAAACTAGAAGATTTGATGTGAAAACCCAAATTTTCAGTTCTCTTTAAAAATGTTTAGACCTTGAATCACTGGGCCTACATTCTTAACAATCTTCTGTGGTGTAGTACAAAGAGTTCCCTTCCACATCCCTTGATTAGATTAGGCATTTGATAGGCATTGGGATTGTGACCCCTGTTCCAGGTAGGATATATGCTCTTTTTTAAAAAGAATAATATTTAGAACTGAATAAAAGTTGTTGTTTTTAAGCTGTTTTAAGCTTTTAGGATGTTTCTTTTTCTCAAAACTCAACAGAACTGCAAAGTCACAAAATGTCTTCCCACAAGCACAAGATTTTCCAACTTTATTTTTAACTTTCAACTACCATTCCTAATGAAGCCCAGGAACTTAAGATAATTTGAGAGTTCACCAAGAAAAGGCAAAGTTGAGGGGAAAGCCAACTCATGTCTGTTGATCCAGTTAGGATGGCAATGGAGTTGTAGGGAAGCCAGAGGTCCTCAACCTTGAGCAAGCATTAGAACTACTTGAAGAGCTTATTGAAAGAGATTTCTGGATCTGAGTTTTGATTCAGAAGATCAAGAGTGGGGCCTGAGAATTTGCATTTCTAACAAGTCTCTAGTGATATTGATGTCCTGGTCTGGAAACCACACTTTAAGAATCCCTGAGGGCAGCACCTGTGGCTCAGCCAGTATGGCACAGGCCCAGATACTGAGGGTGGCGAGTTCAAACCCAACCTTGGCCAAACTGCAACAAAAAAAATAGCCGGGTGTTGTGGTGGGCACCTGTAGTCCCAGCTACTTGGGAGGCTGAGGCAAGAGAATCACCTAAGCCTAGGAGTTGGAAGTTGCTGTGAGCAGTGTGATGCCACAGCACTCTAAAGAGGGCTATAACGTTAGACTGTCTCTACCAAAAAAAAAAAAAAAAACAATCCCTGAGTTCTCACTGTGTCAAATCAGTCTGTAAAGGCATAGTGGCCAAACACAATAGAAGTCTATTTCCCTTTCACTGAACAGTCCAAAGCAAGTTTTCTTTCATTCAGTGATTCAGGGATCCAGACTTCTTTGATCTCATGCTCCTATTAACCATTAGGAGAAATCATATACAAAACAGGGGGAAAGGTACCAGGAAAGTGGACCCCCTTTTAAAAGTCTTGGTGTAGAGGTAAAGTACATTACCACCTCTCACATTTCATTGGGGAGAACAAGTCACATGACAATACATAGCTGCAAAGGATGCTGGGAAATGTAGTCTCTAGATTAAGCAACCACTACCCTGCAGAAAACTCTTATAAAATGGAAGGGAAAATACACATTTTTGTGGATAACTAGCCATCTGCCCCTCAGTAGCCATGAATGTAGCTCACTCTTGCCTCCACAGATTTCCTTCCCCATTACAGAAGGCCCTCTCCTTTCTCACTGCCCATCCAAACCTTAACACCCTTCTGGTTACATTTCATCTCCACCAGAATTCCCTATAAAAAATTTCCAGTCTTTCATCTTGATATGTTACTAACATAACTTCTCCCAAATACTTTGTTGTTTCCTTGAGGGTATTTATAATGATCATTATTAAAGATTAAAAAACTGATGGCATTTTGAAAGTTTTTTATTAAAGACTCACTAGAGTCAAGTATCACATCAGATTAGTTCCCCAAAAATAACAAAGGAAATAAGTAATGAAAGTTGCCTAAAGTAATTATTACGTCAACATCATAACCTGACTATCCTTTTTGTAGTCAATTAATACTTTTCTAAAATCATCTCTAGCTCCTAGAAACAAAAGTGAGTTAAAGAGATGATCCTTGGCCTTCTAAAATCAGTTAAAACTATGTGAAACTAACTAAAGAGTGACTCACTTATCATTGCAATTAGCAGAAAACTAACCCAAATTAGCTTAAGCACAAAGGGAACTTATTGTTTCAGTTAAAATGAAAAGTACCAAGGCAGAATCAGCTTCAGATGTGGCTGAATTCTAAGCAGAATAAATGTTTTCAGAACTGTTTTTTCTACATCTCTTGGCCTCATGTTATTATGCAATGATGGCAACAGTTCTAATCCAGCAGCTAAGAACTGTTTTAGGTCCAGCAGATAAAATCAAGAGTTTCCTCAATGAGTAAACCATCATTGTGGCTTATTGTACCTCACTGGGTCATATATTTAGCCTTAAACTAATCACTGTAGCTAATGGGAACTAATTGTGGGTCTGTTGTGTGGAATCAGTTTCATTTAATCCAAACTGATTATGAGTTCAAGAAGGTGGTTTCCAGAAGGAAGTTGGAATATGGTTACTGTTGGGGTCTGAAGAGGCTCAACGCCCCACCCCAGTTGGGAGCCAGTTGAGAGAAAGACCCAGGAGCCAAGTAAAGAAGCATAAAAATGTTAGGTCTAGTATCTGCTTTAGGTCTGCTGACCACGTGAACTGAATGATCCTGCCCCCTCCCAGACATGCAGCCTCCCACAAGAGCCTGCCCCTGTCAGATTTGCTGGCTTGGGAAAGCATAGAATGCTCTCTGCAAACTGTAGGTATAAAGAAAACAGAAGGAGGCTGGGTTTAACATGCTCAGCCTACACCAAGTTCACCCATCAGGTAATCACTCATCCTCCCTTGAGGAGAAGGGGAAAGGATGATATGGGGAACTGAGGAATGAGAAGTGTTAACTCTGAAGAAGTCTGTACACATAGAAATGGAGTAATAAGGAATGTCTCCTCCCACCGTTCAACAGAGTTGTAAATGAATGGCAACAACAGAGGTCCACTACAAACAGAAAATGGGACTTACTTTTAAATACATAGAGCAAAATGTATCCATCCAAACTGTTAGTGTCCAACCTGTTTATTTATAAAACAATATTAAAAATTCAAGCAGTGTAACCTCATTCTTTGTACCCTCACTGGATCCCCAACAATAAACAAAAGAATATTATTTCTATCTGCTTGTGGTATTAACATTAAGACCACACAATAATATTAATACCATACAATACCAAACAATAAGTTCCCTTTGGGCTTTGTGCATACCTTTAATGTTACCATAATATTAATTCTACCATAACACCCTCTGGATACTGTCCTTTACAGATGTTACCATATATAATTTAGTGCTTTTCTATTGGTGAAAGATAACCACGTGTCTTAATTTAGGCCACTATAACAAAATGCAATTGACTGGGTAACCTTTAAGCAAGAGAAATTGATTCCTCACAGTTTGAGAGGCTGAATGTCTGAGACCAGTATGGTCAGGACCCAAGGAGGCTCTCTTCCAGGTTACAAACTACTGATTTCCTGTTCTGTCCTCCCATGGAGGAATGACATGAGCTGGCTTTCTGAACTCTTTTTTTGTAAGGACCTTGATCTCATTCATACTGGCTCCAGCCTCATGGCTTAATTACCTCCCAAAGGCCTCACCTTTGATACCATCATGCTGGGGATTAGATCACCACGTATGAATTTGGAGAGAGGGGGATACAAACATTTAGTGCATAACATCAAGTATAAAAGTGAAATTTATTTGTGTTTCTTCCCCAGGATAGAGTGGGAATGTTTAGGCAGAAGAATTAATGGGAAGCTTAGGAAATCAATTCATACAAAATAAAGAAGAGATTTACATTGATCTCTTGGACTTGACTCTAGAACATAAGCTCCATGAGAGCAGGCTCCTGGCCTGCCCCGCTCACCACATATAGTAGTTGCTCAACAAATATTTGTAGGATGAATTAGAAGGGGGCTTTGGAATCAAAAGAAAAACATAATCTTTGTTTGAGATTATAGTGTCCACAAAAGAGCAGTGTCATTTGGGATGTAACATTGTGACTTGACCCTAACTAAAATGACCCTAATTCATGCTGGGTAAGTAGTATCCAGCTGGCTTACAGGAGCTAAAGAATTAGGGAACTAAAACATACCTGAAATGGCAAGGAGTCTTGGAGGTAATTTAAGGCAGAAACTCCCAGCCGCGCATTAGAGGCACCTGGGGAGCTTCTAGCTGCCATCCAGACCCTACTTCCAAAGACTCTGGCCTAGGCGTCCATAATTTCCACTGGGAGGATTACAAGGGAAGAATGCAAAGCCCTAGATCTGGGCCTGAGTCTAATTCACTTTGTCTCCCTAGGGCGCCTAACGCACAGCATGTGTTTTGACTAGAAGCCAGTAAAGAAAAGAGAACAAGTTTCTCAGGTAATTCTCTCAGGAGAAGCCACTTCTCCGTCACTTGGCAGTCCCTCAAGCCATTAGGCTGCTAGAAGAACCAGGGAGATGGAGTGACACCTCCTGTCCCTTAGACCAAGCCTGTTTTATCATGCTTCAAAAACTAAATAAATTAATAAATGTGCTAGATAAATAAGTCTGCCTGGAACAAGATCCCCTCAAAAACGTTTTACATCACTCAGCCAGGACAGTGACATTTTTTTCCATTTCAGGTTAATATAAGGATACAAACGATCAGGTTGCATTGTTTGCATTTCTTAGGTAAAGTTCAAGTTGTAGCTGGGTCCTGCAGCCAGGGTCCGTGTACTGGATACCCTTACCTGGTGCACCTTAAGGGATGAAGGAGGGAAGGAGAGAGAGAGGGGAAGGGAGGGGGGTGGGTCAATAGAGAGAGGGTTAGTA
>CAUYRH010068055.1:0-13709 GCA_963574655.1 Perodicticus potto
CAGTTTCAGAAATGTGCCACATATGCCTATACTCTTCAGTGTTCTAATTAGAAAAGGATGCTGGATTTTATCGAATGCTTTTTCTGCATCTATTGAGAGGATCCTATGGTCTTTGTTTTTGCTTCTGTTAATATGGTGGATAATGTTTATGGACTTGCGTACGTTAAACCAGCCTTGCATCCCTGGGATGAAACCTACTTGATCATGATGAATGACTTTTTTACTGATAAGCTGTAATCTATTGGCTAGGATTTTGTTGAGAATTTTTGCATCTATATTCATGAATGAAATTGGTCTGAAATTGTCCTTTTTAGTTGGGTCTTTTCCTAGTTTTGGTGTCAGGGTGATGTTTCCTTCGTAGAACGTGTTGGGGAAGATTCCTTCCTCCTCAATTTTTTGGAATAATTCTGCAGTATGGGAATAAGCTCTTCCTTGAAGATTTGATAGAGTTCTGGTGTGAAGCCATCCAGACCAGGGCATTTTTTGGTTGGAAGATTTTTTATTGTTTCTGTAATCTTGGTGCTTGAAATTGGTCTGTTCAGGAGCTCTATTTCTTCTTGGCTAAGTCTAGGGAGAGGGTGTGATTCAAAATGTTGATCCATTTCCTTCACATTGTCAAATTTCTGGGCATAGAGTGTCTGGTAGTATTCAGAGATGATCTATTGTATCTCTGTGGCATCAGTTGTAATTTCCCCTTTATCATTTCTGATTGAGGTTACTAGAGATTTTACTTTTCTAATTAGTCTGGCCAAAGGTTTATCTATATTATTTATTTTTTCAAAAAACCAACTCCTTGTTTCATTAATTTTCTGAATGATTCTTTTGTTTTCTATTTCATTAATCTCTGATTTAATTTTGGATATTTCTTTTCTTCTGCTGGGTTTAGGCTTAGATTGTTCTTCCTTTTCCATTTCCATAAGATGGCTTGTGAGTTTGTTGATGTGCTCTCTTTCTGTTTCTCAAATGTAGGTATTTAAAGTGATAAATTTTCCTGTCAGGACTGCTTTTTCTGTATCCCACAGGTTTTGGTAGCTTGTGTCTTCATTGTTGTTATGCTCAAGGAAGTTAATGATTTCCTGTTTTATTTCTTCCTGCACCCAACTGTCATTCAGCATAAGGTTGTTTAATTTCCATGCCTTTGTGTGCAGTTGAAAGTTTTTGTTGGAGTTGAGTTCACCTTTAATACCTTGTGATCTGAGAAGATACAAGGTAAAATTTCAATTCTTTTGATTCTTGTGGGGTTTGTGTCCTAGAATTTGATCAATTTTGAAGAATGTTTCATGGACCGATGAGAAAAATGTATATTCTTTAGCTTTGGGATGGAGTGTTCTATATACGTCTATCAAGCACAGTTGTTCTAGGGTCTAATTTGAGTCCCTTATATCTTTAATTTCTGTTTAGAGGATCCATCCAGCTCTGCAAGTCCCCTGTTATTATGGTGTTATAGGGTATCATATTGCTCAGACTAATTAAGGTCTGTTTCAAGAATCTGGGAGCATTTAATTTGGGTGCATAAATATTTAGAATTGAAATGTCTTCTTCTTGTATTTTTCCCTTGACCAATATGACATGACCACCTTTGTCTTTTTTGACTTTAGTTGCTTTAAATTCACATGTATCAGAACATAAAATTGCAACACCTCTTTTCTTCTGAATTCCGTTTACCTGAAAAATTGTCTTCCAACCCTTAACTCTTGAGTTTTTTTGTTTGCTTTTTTTGCAGTTTTTGGCCTGGGCTGGGTTTGAACCCACCACCTCCGGCATATGGGGCTGGCACCTTACTCCTTTGAGCCACAGGTGCCGCCCCAACTCTTGAGTTTTAATTTGTCCTTTGAGGCTAGGTGTGTTTCCTGCAGACAACCGATGGGTGACTTGTGTTTTTTAATCCAATCAGCCAGTCTATGCCTCTTCAGTGGGTATTTCAAGCCATTAACATTTGTTGAGATAATTGATAAGTGTGGTAGCATTCTATTCATCTTATTTTGTAAAAGTCCATTGCTTAGTTTTATCTTTTGCATCATTGTGGTTGCTAGGTTTTGTTCTTTAATTTCTGAGTGCTTACTTTGCTGGTGGTCCATTGTGATGGTCAGTGTGTAGAATAGGTTGAAGTATTTGCTGTAGAGTTGGTCTTGTTGTGGCAAATTTCCTCAATGTTTACACATCAGTAAAAGATTTGATTTCTCTGTCAATTTTACAGCTTAGCTTAGTGGGATATAGAATTCTGGGCTGAAAATTGTTCTGTTTAAGTAGATTAAAGGTGGATGACCATTGTCTTCTGGTTTGAAAAGTTTCATTAGAGAAGTTTGCAGTAACCCTGATGGATTTTCCCCTTTAGGTCAGTTGGAGCTTACTCCTGGCAGCTTGCAGAATCTTTTCTTTTGTCTTGACTTTGGACAGGTTCATCACAATATGTCTTAGAGAAGCTCTATTAGAGGTGAAGAAAGCTGGGGTCCGAATCCCTCTGAAAGGAGTATGTCAGAATCTTTGGTGATACTTGAGAAATTTTCATTGATAACAAATATTCTCTAGTATAGCTTCCATTCCTCTGGGGCATTCTTCTTTCCCTTCCAGGATACCTATAACTTAAAGTCCCATAATTATGTCAGTGAATGTTCTGCTTTCTCTCTCTTCTTTTCTGCCTCTTTAACTATCTGAGTTGTCTCAAGAGCTTTGTCCTCCCCTCTGAGATTCTTTCTTCTACATGGTCTAATCTGTTGTTGACACTTTGTACTGCATCTTTAAGTTCCCTAATTGACTGCTTCAATTCCTTCAGCTCTGCTATATCCTTTTTATATTCTTCACATCGTTCATCTCTTATTTGATTCTGTTTTTGGATTTCCATTTGGTTATTTTCCACTTTCTCAGCAATTTCCTTCATTGTTTTCATCATCTGTGTTTTAAATTCCCCTTCTGTCATTTCTAACATTTCTTCTTTCTTTCTTTCTTTTTTTTTTTTTTTGAGACAGAGTCTTAGGAGATCACCCTGGGTAGAGTGCCATGGTGTCACAGCTCACAGCAACCTCAAACTCTTGGGCTTAAGTGATTCTCTTGCCTCAGCCTTCCAAGTAGCTGGGACTACAGGTGCCCACCACAATGCCTGGCTATGTTTTGGTTGTAGTTGTCATTGTTGTGTGGCAGGCCCGGGCTGGATTTGAACCTGCCAGTTCTGGTGTATGTGGCTGGCACCCTAGCAGCTGACTTACAGGTGCTGAGCCCATTTCTAACATTTCTTTATAGGTGGAATCCTCTGTAGTAGGTACCTCATGGTCCCTTGGGGGGATTGCTCTGGACTGGTTTTTCATGTTGTCAGAATTTTTCTGCTGATTCTTCTGCATGAGTGTTTTTTATTGCCTGTTTCCTTGCCCTAATTTTCCTTCACTTCCTCTTGCTCTTTAAGTTACCATGCCTCTGGCCTAAGATTTTGATGAGTCCTTTTTGGCACAGAACCAAAAGGATGAGAAGATTGAAGAGCAAGGAAAAAAAGATTTAAAAAAGAGAAAAGAAGAGAGGGCGTGAGTAAAAGGGAATATTGACAAAAAGAAGAGAGGCACAGAAAGATGAAGACAGGAGTAATAAAGGTATACAGTAGGGTACTTTGACCCAACCTTATAACTCCCCAACCTCTGGGGGTGCTGGGTTGGGTGGTTCCCTTGAGGTCAGAAACTCTTTGTCGGCTTGGGCAGACATGATACCATACCTCCACCAAATAGAGAGGAAAGACAAAAAAATTATAAATCAAACCAAAACAAAGAAACAGAAAACCTTATAGGATAAAATTGGGGGAAAACCCAAATAATAGGGGCAGAAACACTAGCAAAAATGAAGCTCTTATTATTAAAGAGGGCAACAATGGAAAATTATATTTAAACTAGAAAAATGAAGAAAGAAAAGAAAAACAAAGAAAAATGTCGAGGGAAAACGTTGAAATTAAAAACAAAAACAAAAACAAACAAACAAACAAAAAACCCAAAACAGTAAATATATCTTGCTGAATATTGTCTGGGCAACAGGTGATCTTCTGGGGCATGAGATGTTAATCCTAATGCTGATACAGCTGTATGAGATGGAGACTGGAGGCCTCTGCTGATTTCTCAAACCCCACAGGGTTGAGAGCCTAAGTCTCTCCTCCCCCGCTTAAAAGACACTGTAAACTGTCAACCTTGGCTAAGTAGAAGCTTTCCCAGGAAAGCACTTGTTTCTGGGATCTCTTCTAAAGTGGCTGCCCACTTATCCAGTGCACCAAAACCCTGAGGGCTGAGGTTGTAAGGCAGCTCTTCTACTGCCAAACACTGAACACTCTGCTTTTCCCCAGGATCTCAGTCCTGGCCTTTGGCACTGCTCAGTCACTAGATCACTTGCCCAGGGTCTTTCAGCCTGAGCCTTGTTGTGTGACCCAGAGGGTAGAGCCTGCAGGGACAGTTCTCCCATAATGGCTGTGCAGGCAGCCTACAGCCAAACAATATTAGCTCCGTTCCTGCTCAGTCCTGGGCCCTGGACAATGCTTAAAGTCATCCATACTCTCGCCCAAGATAGTTCAACCAAGTGCCCAAGTCCAAAAAAACAAAACAACCCACAGTGAAGGCCTTCCCTGTTTGTAATTCTTGCTGCTGTTGTAGTTACAACTGCAGCAGCCACGGCCTCAGACCGAATGAATGCAAACACTTTCTACTTCTTAACTGTTTTTGTCCTCCTCGTGGGGTCCAGAAGTCTCTTGCTGTCTCCTGCATCCCCAAAGGGATGTTTCTGGGCAGAGCCTACAAGCCAGAGATGCCTGGAGTCTTCTCTCCCCAGTCTCACCACGCCTGGTTGCAAAGAAGCTGTTACTTGGCCACCATATTACTCCCTCTCCCTGTTCCTGATCTTAAATGGAAAGATTTTACATTGCTCAAAGCAATCTATAGATTCAATGCAATACAAGCTGTTGCCCTGGGTAGCATGCCATGGTGTCACAGCTAACTCACAGCAACCTCAAACTCTTGGGCTTAAGCAATTCTCTTGCCTCAGCCTCCCAAGTAGCTGGGACTATAGGCACCCTCCACAATGCCCGGCTACTTTTTTTGTTGTTGATGTTGCAGTTGTCATTGTTGTTTTAGCTGGCCCAGGCTGGGTTTGAACCCTCCAGCCTGGGTGTACATGGTCAGCGCCCTACCCACGGAGCTATGGGAGCTGCTGGCCTTTGTTTTTTTTTTTTTTTAAGAAATATAAAGAACAATTCCAAAATTCACACAGAGCCACAAAAGAACCCAAATAGTCAAAGCAATCTTGAGCAAAGAATAAATCTAGTGGGATTATATGTCCTGATTTCAAAATATATCATAAAACTACAGTCATCAGAAAAGTATGGTATTGGCATAAAAATAGACATATAGACCAGTAGAATAGAATAGAAAGCCCAGAAAATAAATCCACACATATTTTATGGTCAACCAATCTTTGACAAGGATTCCAAGTACACACAATGGGAAGAAGACAATCTCTTTAATAAATGGTATTGGTAAGACTAGATATCCACATGCAAAAGAATAAAATTAGATCTTATTATGCCATAAATAAAAATAAACTCAAAATGGGTTAAAGACTTAAATGTAAGACTAGAAACTATAAAACTCCCAGAAGAAAACATAGGGGAAAAGCTTCTTCAGATTGGTCTGAGCAGTGATTTTTTTTTTTTGGATATGCCCCCAAAACACAGGCAACAAAAGCAAAAATAGACAAGTGGGATCGCATCAAACTAGAAAACTTCTGCACAGCAAAGGAAACAATTGAGTGAGAGACATTCTATGCAACGGGAGAAAACATTTGCAAACCATATATCTGATAAGGAATTAATATCCAAAATATTTAAGGATCTCCTACAACCCAACAGCAAAAAGACTAAAAACCCAACTAAGCAGGCAAAAGATTTGAATAGATCTTCATCCAATGAAGACACATAAAATGGCCAGTGTGTATGTGAAAAGCTGCTCACTGTCACTAATCACCAGGGAAATGCAAATCAAAACTACAATGAGATATTTCACACCTGTTAGGATGGCTATTACCAAGAAAAACAAGACAACAATTGTTGGTGAGGATATGGAGAAACTGGAAGCCTTGTACGCTATTGGTGGAAATGCAAGATGGTGTATCTGCTGTGGGAAACAGTATGGAGGTTCTCTAGAAAATTAAAAATAGAACTACCATATGATCTAGCAATCTCCCTCCAGATATTTATCCAAAAGAATTAAAATTATGATCCTGAAGAGATACCAGCTCTTCCCTGTTCTGTGCAGCACTATTCATGAAAGGTCAAGATGTGGAAAGAACTCACACATCCATTAACAGATGAATGGATAGAAAGATGGGTAGAAGTGAAAAGAGGTTGGTTAATGGGCACAAACATAGTGTTAGACGGAATACTTTCTAATGTCTAATACAGAGTAGGATGACTATAGTTAATAATAATGCATTATATATTTCAAAATAGTTAGAAGAGTTCCTAATACACAGAAATGATAATTACTCAAGGTAATAGGATATATTAGATACTCTGACTTGATCATTACATATTCTAAGCATATAACAAAATATCACATGTAACCCATTAAAGATTTACAAATAATAAATAATCAATAAAAATTTTAAATATAACGGAATACTATTCAGCCTTAAAAAAGAATGAAACTGCCACATACATAGCATGAACTTTGAGGACATTATACTAAGTGAAGTAAGCCAGATACAGAAGAACAAATACTTTATCATTCTATTTATAAGAGGTATAGAAAATAGTTAAACTCAAAGAAGCAAAGAATAGAACAGTGGTTGCCAGAGGCTGGGGAGTGGGGAAGATAAGAGTTGCTAAACAGTGAATGAAAGCTTCAGTCATGCAAGATGAGTAAGTTCTAGAGATCTGTTGTACAACACCGTGCCTGAAGATACAACAACGCTGGATTGCACGCTTCAAAATCTGTTAAGAGAGCCCATCTCATGTTAAGTGGTCTTATAACAACAATGTTTTTTTTTTTTTTTGAGACAGAGTCTCACTTTATCATCCCGGGTAGAGTGTCCTGGCATCATAGCTCACAGCAACCTCAAACTCTTCAGCTCAAGCAATCCTCTTGCCTCAGTCTCCCAAGTAGCTGGGACTACAGGTGCCAGCTTTGATGCCCAGATGTTTTTTGGTAGAGATGGGATCTCACTCTTGTTCAGGCTGGTGTTGAATTCTCTCTCTCCTCAAGAGTTCTGCCTGCCTCCCCCTCCCAGAGTGCAGGTTACAAGCGTGAGTCACTGCACCTAGCAAACTACAACAAAGTTAAAAACAAAAATTTGAAAACATACAAACAGGCCAGGTGCAGTGGCTTACACTTGTAATCTTAGCACTCTGGGAGGCCAAGATGGATAGATTGCTTGAGCTTAAGAGTTCGAGATCAGCCTAAGCAAGAACAAGATCTCTGCCATCTCTACTAAAAATAGAAAAACTGAGGCAAGAGAACCCCTTGAGCTCAAGAGTTGGAGGTTACTGTGAACTATAATGACGCCATGGCACTCTATCCAGGGTGACAGCTTGAGAGTCTGTGTCAAAATACATAAATAAATAAATAAATAAATAATGACTGGCTAAGCAAACATGGGTTGTGAACAGGGGGGCAAGGAGACTCAGATAGCCACAGATGACCCATGACATTCTTCAATCACTCTGAAAATCATCTTGGCAGACATTAGTTATTCTTAAACAATAAAAGGGTTCATTGGGCTCAGGGCCCGTAGCGCAGTGGTTAGGCGCTAGCCACCACTAGGCGCATGCACCGAAGCTGGCAGGTTTGAGCCCAGCCTGGGCCAGCTAAGCAACAATGACAACTGCAACCAAAAACTAGCTGGGCATTGTGGCAGGTGCCTGTAGTCCCAGCTACTTGGAAGGCTGAGGCAAGAGAATCGCTTAAGTCCACGAGTTTGAGGTTGCTGTGAGCAGTGATGCCAAAGCACTCTACCCAGGGCCACATAGTGAGACTCTAAAAAAAAAAAAAAAAGAGTTCATTGTTCTTCTCTGTCCCTGGAAGAAGGACACATTAGTTATGGCAAAAATGAAGTCAATTCCACAACGATCTACTGGGCTCCCACCACATAAACAGGTGCTGGTTATGGACCAAGAATATGAAAAACATAGCCCCTGCTTTGTCTGCAAGGCAGTTGGGAACAGCTCTCTGTGGTTAGTTCTGGATTTCTAATATATCAACTCTGCCACTCCATGGCTGCGTGGTCCTGAGCAAGTTGCCTGACCTCTCTGTTCTCCTCTGGCAAATGGAGATGATAATCTTTAGAGTGTTGTGTGAGTTCAAAGAGAAAAGAGTGCATAAGGTATGTGAGAGTGGGCCTCCCACACAGTGAGAGGCTGCTATCAGTACTGCCTGTACTATAAGACCGGAGGGCACTTTCTGGGGCCCAGGAGGGGGCTGTCTGTGTGCTGGGCTGGGGAAGTGGGGGAACTCTATGGAAATGTGACTTTGAACAAGGCTAGTGAAGAAGTGTCTGGGCTGGAAGGATGGAGATGCAGAGACACCACCAAGGTTTCAAGCCTGAGCAACCTGGAGAGAGGCTAATTTGCCCAGGTCAGGGTGTGAAAGGAAAGGTTCAGTGGACTCTCAGAGAGCTGGTGTTCTCCTGACTGATGGGGGAGGGGCTGAATACATGATTGACTTAAAGGGGGATGAGTGAGCCCTGGGCCTAGGAATGAAGGACCCCACGTGGGGCCAGGTTGTGAGGATTTTTAATCTTTCTTTTGGGTTTGTTTTAAATGAGGCTCTTCCCATGGACATGGCTGATGGGTTTTTATTTTGACTCAGGGGCAGCAAAGAAAGAGGAGCAGGGAGCAATGGGGGTACAGAGATGGGGTGGAGTGGGTGGCTGTGACCATGAGGAAAGCAACCGGCAAATTCCTGGGCTGCTGCTGGGCTGTAGGGAGGCAGGCAGGCTGGGTCTGGGACCCCATGGGGACTGGGCTGTGCAGGAGGGATTTGGGGTGTGACCCTGGCCACACCCTGCTGAAGGGGCCTAGACACGACCTGGGTGGGGGTAGTGGGCAGCTGGAACTGTGGGGCAGGGTAGGTGCTGGAGATATGGAGTCAGCCATCTGCATGGCCCCAGAGAAAAAGCCTCAGGAAAGGAGGCTGCAGCGGTGCCTTTGGGATGTGGGCCAGGCCTGGGTATGAGTGCATGTATGACAAGGTAGGGAGGCAGCCTCGGACCCTAAGGATTAAGGGATCCTTAGGGAGCTGGGAAAGGCAACAGGTTATCCACAGGGATGAATAAGATCCTCTGGTCACCCCTTTCTGTCCCTATCTTTTCTTTAGCAGGCCTGGGCCGGGTTTGAACCCACCAGCTCTGGTGTATGTGGCTGGCGCCCTAACCACTGTGCTACGGCCCCCCAGTCTTCTGTCCCTATCTTTTCTTTTTTTTTTTTTTGAGACAAAGCCTCAAGCTGTCACCCTGGATAGAGTGCTGTAGCATCACAGCTCACAGCAATGAGCTCCAATTTCTGGGCTCGAGCGAATCTCCTGCCTCTGCCTCCCAAGTAGCTGGGACTACAGGTGCCCATCACAATGCTCGGCTATTTTTTGGTTGTAGCCGTCATTGTTGTTTGGCGGGCCCGGGCTGGACTCGAACCCGCCAGCTCAGGTGTACGTGGCTGGCGCCTTAGCCCGTTGAGCCAGAGGCGCCGAGCCAGTCCCTATCTTTTCTTAAAGGTCCATTTTAGGGAAGCCCAGTTCTCTGCTGGAAATAGTGCTAGATAAAGAGTTTAGGTTCCAGGCCAGCTGTGGCACAGACCAGCTGTGTGTCCCTCAGCAGGACACTCAGACCATGTGCCCCTTTTAAGACTGGCATTTTCTCAGTTCCTAGACTCCATTAGCCTGGGACAACTCTGAGAGCTCCTGTGCCTGCGCTCTGGAATGGGACCCTCAGTATTTCCTTCCTTACTCTGACCAGTTGCCCTTAGTGCATGCAGTGGTCTCTTCATGCCACACCGTCCTCCCTGTACCCTTGCAGAGAAAGCAGCAGGAGCACCCTTTGAAGATGAGGAAACCAAAGCTCAGAGCAGGTAAACTCTCTCCCCAGATGGCACAGCTAAAAGCCAATAGCACCAGGATCTGAGCCGAGGCAGAGCCTTGCCCAGGGATGATGTGCTAGCTTGGTACCTGGGGCTTTGGCTGCTTCTTTTTCACAACGGTAAAAGCCACAGGTGATTTATTTACTCTCGAGTTGACCATGAGCGCAGGATGGATCTGTGTTTGTCAGTCCTGAAAAGTTTAAGGCAGCACACAAGGATGCTTTGGACTGGCTCCCGTTTCTTGTCTGTGCAGACCCCCCTGCACCTTCCGATCTCACGCTGGGAAGTTCGCACGACCTTAGGCGGTGTTAAAAGTGTCCCAGCAGCCAGGGGCAGTGCTCAGTTCTAGCCCTGCCTCCTGCTTGGAGGAGCAGGTGACAGCAACACCAGGAGGTGTCCAGATCACACTGAGTGAATGTGTTGGGGCAATTCAGGTCCCTGCCCTAGAACAGCGCTGCTTCCTGTCTTGAGGTGGGTTGTCAGGGGCCCAGGGCAATGCAGGCAAGGATGAATGGGCCCCACAGGCCATCTGGGCCAGCTCCCTGCCTTGGAGAGGGCTGCCTCAAGTCATCCCAAAGAGGTGCAGAAGGCAGAGCCAGCCCTCTTGGTGCTGCGTCTGAGCTCAAGATTCTCTGAGGGTGAAAAGTTAGGAAAGACTATTGTTTGAACCTGTGAAACAAGTCCGAATTCAAAAGCATTTGTTATAAATCTGGTTTGGCTACAGGAAGTGGCAAAGGTTTACAAAGCACCCGAGAGGTTGGTGTGCTCTGCGCTAGTCTGGGGTGGGCACGCTGTTATTCTATAAATGGATGCTTCAAAAACACAAATACATTCCCTCCCTTCTCTAAAATTGCTCTATTACCGTCTTTCTTTCAAAAAAACCAAAGATGTCCTTTCCCCCCACACCTCCCCTTTCTCTGCTGCCATTCACAGAAAAACTTCTAGTAAGACTCATCCATGCTCCTATCCTTACCTCCACTGACACCCAAGGCCTGGGACTCCTTGTTGCCAAACCCAGGGCACTTCTCTGTTCTGGTCCTTTAGTTCTCCAGAGGAAAACTATGTCCTGCGACAGTGGAGGGCACAGCACAGGTGAAGGGCGGCAGTGGCACGAGCTCCCAGTGCAGGACTGCCGTGATGGTTCTTGCCTGCTCTTTTTCTGGAGCCTTGCCGGTCACTTCACCCTCTTCCTCCACCTCCCCTGCCGGCCCCACCTGTTCTTCCCCCTCCACCCTCTTCTTGGGTGATCCCACCTGATCTCAAGCACCAGGTGCACATCAACACCACACATGACCCTCACACCCTGTCTCCAGTGAGACGTCTTCCAGATCTTTAGACCCTGCTATCAGGCCAAACTTGGGACAGCTCCCTGGGGATAGCTAACAGGAGACCCAAACACAGAGTGTGAAAACCACTCCTAGTTTTCAGCCCTACTCTATTTCTCTTCCAGCATTTGCCATCCCAGAAAATGGTGACACCAGGCTGGCAAGTAGGGAGCCTGTACCACCTCCTCCCTTCCCTGCCTCTCACATTAGTAAGTCCTACTGGTTCTAACTGAAAAATATGAGAACTCAAGCAGGGCTCCCCCCCTCACTCTCATGGCTGTATTCCAGGCCACCAGCCTCACTCTGGACAACACCAACAGCTCCCAACTTTGCCCCTTTTCAATTCTATTCCCCTGAGAGCAGCTCGGGGGACCTCAGAAAGTGTGTGTTAAAATCTGGTAGGGCAAGCACCCCACTAAGTTCTTCCTTCTCAAAAGAGTTTTTGGTTATCCTTTTTTATTTTTTTTCAGATAAAATTTAGAAGCAGATATTTCTTTAAATAAATAATGCAACAGCAAACCAATCCAATCCAATGAGCCGTTCATCGAAATAAGACGTACCATTCGGGATTAGCAATTCCTGAAGTCTGAATTACTGATACTTCCCTGGAAGGCTGTTTTCCTTTACACAACCTCAACACATGAAGTCCTGACTTTCCCAAAGGCTCGCATCGCTGGTGGCTTTGCGCGCGTGTGCGACCTGAGTTGCGATCGCGGCCCTTACCTCCCTGAGGCAGGTGTAGATGGGGCGCACCAGCACGCGGAAGGGCTCGCCGGTGCTGCTGCGCATGGTGCCGAAGACCTCGCACAGGAAGGTGATGAAGCCCAGCCAGCGCTCCACGTCCTGCTGCTGCAGCTCCTCGCGCACCGTGAAGTCCTTCTGTGAAGGCAAAGAGACGGTCAGCCTCACCTTCAGCCCTCTTCAGGTGCTCCCGGGGGGGATGGGAGCATGTAGCTTCCCCTCCTCTGGGCACTACCTAGACCTGTTGCAGGTCACCCTCCTTCACTGACCCCAATCCTGAGGCTGGGGGATGGGAGGGAAGAGGAATATCACTCTCCCAAGACTTAGCACTTCCCTCATTCAACTTCCTTTGCCTAAGTCATCTCCCTTTGCTAACCTCCGAATCACACCCTTTGTGTCAGGGAAGGCGACCAGGACACCACCTGCCTGCACAGGGCCAGCAACTGGCAAATGAGGTCCATCCAGGCTAGCGCCCCAGCACTGGCCAAGAGACATTGGAGGTATCCATTCATTCATCCGTTCATTCTTCTTCCTCAAAAATATTATTGTCCCACTGAGGGTCAGGCACTGCCCAGGGAGCTATGATAAGACATGTTCACCCAAAGCCATGATACAAGAGAAAAGGTATGAAAAGCCATCGGAAGGTCCTAGTGAGGGGACTCTGGGAGCTCAGTGTTGGGAGTTATTCTGAGCTGGAAATGAGGGCTTGGAAAGATGCTAGGATTCTGACATGGGAACATGGGAGGCATTTCAGGTGGAGAGAATGACAACAAAATTCCAGCACAGGGAGGATGACTTGAGTGTTTGGGAAAAACGGAGATATAAACCAGCCTGACCCCGGCATGTGGGTGGGCAAGACAAACAGGGGAAGGGTTGAGACAGAAGCCACGGCTGGAGTATGGATGGCTGGAACCAGCCAAGCAGCCAAGGCCCATGCGATGGTCACTATGGAAGGTTGTGGGGGTGGGGCATGGGCTCATGAAATGCCACAGTCATATTGTACTCTTAAGAGAGGCTACTATACCCCATCACAAAGTCCCAAAGCTGCAGATGCTGGCACAAATGTAGAGAGAGGAGAACACTTTTACACTGCTGGTGGGACTAATACAGCCTTTTTGGAAAGAAGTATGGAGAATCCTCAAAGAACTCAAAATAGACCTTCTATTTGATCCTGCAATCCCATTACTAGGCATCTACCCAGAAGAAAAAAAAATCATCTTATCAGAAGGACATTTGCACTAGATTGTTTATCGAAGCTCAATTTACAATTGCCAAGATGTGGAAAGAACCCAAATGCCCATCAACCCAGGAATGGATTAAAAAACTGTGGTATATGTATACCATGAAATACTATAGTCATAAAAAGATGAAGACTTACATCTTTTGTATTAACAGATTACATAAGATTATCATGGGCTAATCAGGTTAATAAGGATGGAAACACCAAAGACTCAGTACTTCAAGGCCAGCAGTACGGACCCCTTCTCTACACAGGCTCTGGTGTGGCAGGCAAAGTCATTCACTCATTCACAGATACCCAGAATTCCTGCAGCACCCCC
>CAUYRH010068057.1:0-15725 GCA_963574655.1 Perodicticus potto
TTTTTTGAGACAGAGCCTCAAGCTTTCACCCTGGATAGAGTGCCGTGGCATCACAGCTCACAGCAACCTCCAATTCCTGGGCTCAAGCGAGTCTCCTGCCTCTGCCTCCCAAGTAGCTGGGATTGCAGGCGCCCGCCACAACGCCCGGCCATTTTTTGGTTGCAGCCACCATTGTTGTTTGGCAGGCCCAGGCTGGATTCGAACCTGCCAGCTCAGGTGTACGTGGCTGGTGCCTTAGCCCGTTGAGCCACAGGCGCCAAGCCGAGAACCACAGTTAATCTACTTTCTCTGGAAATTATTTCTCTCAGGCTTGTGATTGTCACCTCACCAAGGTCTCTGAGTCCAGCATCTTTCTGTGAAGTCCTTGCTTCCCATGAGAATGTTTTGTAGGGCTCCACAGAGTTGCTGTTCCAGTCTGTAATTGACTGAACATACTTACGCCACTTGTAATTACCTCCAGGTAAACGCCTGCTTTGAGGCCCTAGTGGTGACACTTCTGGGTGCCATCATAACTGTGTTTCCCCACCCATGGAATGGGAGGTCATTTTATCTGGATGGTAGGGTGCGGGTAACAGGCCCAGATTGTCCCATGGCACCAGCCTTCCTCTTTCTGCTAACTGCTCTTATTTCTTCGTCTGTGTTGTTGTGGACAACCAGGGTGGCGTGGTGTCTGAACTGGTGGTCATGGGACTGCTGAACTTGCTGGTCCTAACCTGCCATGATGCCAGAGGGGCAGCAGTGCTGCCCACAGGCCTGGAAGCTCTGGATGTCCCACCATTTGGGGGAAGTTGGTCAGCCCACTGTTGCCCTGGCCTTACGTCTCTTGCCACTGTTGTGTTCTGGCTGTTTCCTCTCTGCTTCTCCACCCAAGCAGATCTTTCTATGGAGGTGATAAATTTAAGATGGGTCCATCTGGTTTTAGAAATGAAGGTGAATGGTATTTGAGATGGGGGAAGAGCCAACAGGCTACTTGGGTCTTTTACTGTCTTAGCTCAGCTGCTGTAACAAAATACCATAGATTGGGTGGGTTGAGCAACAGAAATTTATTTTCAATATTGGGAGGTTGGAAAGTCCAAAGATCAAGGTGTCAGCAAAGTCACTGGTGAGGGCTCTCTTCTTGGGTTGCAGATGGCTGTCTTCTTGCTGTGTCCTTACGCATCCTTTCCCCCAGTACATGTGTATGGAGAGACTTCTTATGAGGCCAGGAGGAGAAAGAAAGTTCTCATGAGTCCATTAAGCCTATCAATTTGGGATCCTACCCTTGTGACCTTATTTAACCTAATTATCTCGCAAAAGCCTTTTATTTAAATATAGTCACATTGGGGGTTAGGGCTTCAAGACAGGAATTTGGTGGGGGTGGGGGTGGGGGCATGATTTAGTGCCTAACATTTATTTATAGGTGATTCTTTGTTTTTCTACTTCACAAGGAATAAGTTACCTTCTAGTGTATTAAAAACCCTGTGAGGCAGTGGGTTCTGTGGCTGCCTTCCTATCAGAACACTGCTTTCCTTTATTTCCCTGTGTTTTTTCCAGGACTGAGACCCCAAGGCAACCACTTTCCTTTCTTTCTGTGTAGTTACATTGTTCCAAATAGCAGACTATCTCTCAACTAAAGAATTTCAGCAAGGGTCCAGGGTCTCTTGGCGTCCTGCTGTCAGAGGGACGGGCTGAATTAAAAATGTCTGGCTCTGCATCAGCTCTGGGAGAGTGGCTTACATTCAAGTTCAGTACTTGGAGCTTTTTCTCTCTAAAGATTATTTTACAGAAAACCAAACAAAGATCCCAAAGTTCAGATGGTTGGTATGAGGTCTTCTTGGCAGAATCAGGAGGGTGAGCCTGGCCCCTAATCTCTAGTTGATGTTCCAGGGGTTTGCTACGTAGGGGGTCGTAAGTAGGAGGAGACACTGCCTGTGTCCTTGAGCAGCTTGTTTCCCTTTTGGGGGCTTCCCTTCGTTCTATACTGGAAGGGACAGGGAAAGGGTGAGATAGTTCTCATGTGGCCTCTGCAAGGCTAGGAAAACATTCTAGACATGTAAAGAACAAGAGGCTGTGTGGCCAGCATCTGAGCGAGCCTTCCGTAGACCCCATATCTTACTTAATGGCTAGTTACCTTTCCTCTTAATGCAGGTGACATTGAATGAATATTTAGCACCTGTGGTGGGTGCTGAGCCATGGTAACATGGTGGGGAGCAGAATGGGCTACCACTGCCCTCATAGAACATAGTCTAGTTTCTGTGCACCAGGACGGTTTACCCTCCCACCCCAAATTCTCATTGACACATAAGGATTGGGAACCTCTAGTGACTAAGGTTCAGGATGGAGAATATATAAGCTCTGACCCCCCCCAATACCCTGCCTAGCCCGATCTGGTAATAGGTGTGTATTTAGGTGGTAGCAATGGGCTGTGGTGAGGGGTACAGGGTGAGACCAGGGGTAATTATAAAAGCTTGGAGATTTTAGTGAAGCCATATACTTACCTGAAGCAGGAACTGTTTAGGGGTTCTAGCCCTGGGTTCAGACCCAGGAAGGGAGCAGTATGTGTGTGTGGGTTGGCGCGTGACGAGGAGATGGCTGGACAGATTGTCTCAGCTCTGCAACTTCCCGCTGGGATGTTACATCTGCCCTGGACACTCCCCAGAACTTTGGCTGCTGCTACCTCACTTTTCAAGTCTCCAGGGAGTGAGTGCTCAGGACACGGTGGACAGTGTGTCAACAAGTCCAGCTGAATGAGTCTGGAGACTGTCCCTCGAAAGCCTGTCACATGGCTACTTTGAGCTCAAGTCACAAGCTGTGGATTCTTTCTCAGGGTAACCACTTCTAATTCTCCTGAACAACACGGGGTGGATCAGGGTGTTGTGTCCGGACGGAGGGGTTGGACGACTTTACTGGGGGGTGAGATCAAGGCTGTCTGTTTGCCTCCCCAACCTTGAATCTAGGTACAATTAGGGAGTCCTGAGTAACTTGAAAACCTTGATATGTTTCCTTAGAAAGGAAATGAATTTATGAGCGTGACCCCTTTTGCTTTGTTCCATACATATTTAAATATCTTGGCAACTCTCATACACAGCACTAATGATAATAACCGACTGTGTTTCCTGTGTCAGACCCTTTCCTTCTCTAATAATTAGCTCCTTTGTCTTGCCCCTTTAATCGGGTGGTGTTTGCACTGGGAGCTGCCTGGTCAGGAATTTTTGCATTAAGGGAGGAGGCTCCCCCTCTGATCCTGTGCAGGCATTTTTGCTGACAGGTTGCTATGGCTGGAGTTGCCAAATATAACAAGCTGAGACCTTTCACCTTAACCTGGGCCGTGTGCTTTGGAGAAAGAGGGACGTGCCCACCTCCTATTTCCTGTTGCGTTCAGGTTGATGTTCAATTGCCCAATCTGCAGTCATATCTGACTAATTGGGTTGTTTTTAAGTTCTCCTGGAGATGAATTATGAGCTTTCTTGACTTGGGTCAGCCTGCCTAGAGTCAGTCCCAGCCCGGGCAGGTGCTGTGCCAACTTCCCTGGCATGTGCTTGCGCCAGTGGATTTTACTATCAACCCTCAGCTCTTCCATGGAAATACCAAGCTTGGAACTCTGGAGAAGGCCCCGCCACTCATGTAGTTCTGAAAGGCTGCCTTTGTCTTGAGGAATGCCCGTGGAACTGAAGCCTGATAAAGAGCCAGCTCGTTCCTTCTGTAAATTAAAATGAAAGAACCTCGCCTGCTAGAAGTAACTTGACTTTTCTCTTCTTTATTCAAGTCTATCTAATGAATATTTATTTAAGACCCAAAATCTAGCACTGTGTCAGGCACTGTAATAGGGGACATAAAGTAGAAATTTGTGGTCTCTTCCTCAAAGACCTAAGGCTTTTTGCTGAAGGCAGGAAATAGGCATGGGAAACCATCAAGCATATAAAATGGAATTCAGTCAAATGCCACCTGGGTGAGATTCTGTCCTCGTCTCCTTTCCTCATGTCTTTCAGAGACTTCCATTTATTTAGGGACTTCCGGTCCCTTTACACATTTGTTTGTTAATTTGTTCATTCATTCCATGAATACGACTGTATTGTTTACTCTTTCCGTTCACTGTGCTTGGGGCTACAGACAGAAGGTGAAGGTGAATTTAAAGCATGGCCTTCAGCGAGCCCCTGGTCTAGCTCAGTGATTTTCAGCTGGTGTGCCATGAGAAGATCTTAAGGGAGCCCTGAAAAATTTTAAAGACCATTAATTAAATTATTTTCGAAGGAAGTTCAAAGCACAATATTTTTTTTGTTTGATCAACATAATTTAATTGTGCTGTGGAAGTTTAACTATAGGTTCAAGTGTACCGTGAGATAAAAAAGATTGAACAACACTGGTCTAGTGGGAGAGAGAAGGAAAGAGGGAGATGAGAACGGCCAGCTGGCAATGCTGCACACGAGGGAGGAACAGAACGCCCTGGGAATGAGATGATGGAACAGCTACTTTTACCTGGAAAGTTTGTCTTCTGTTCAAAAATAATTCTCAGTGTTTCTCTGATCCTTCCACCCTTCTGATAGCTCTCCAACCCCTGCTCCTACCAACCTGCGTACCATTTTATTTTTGTGGACTATCCTTTTCTTCTTCAGTCACTGCGTATTTCTTTGCCTTTCATCTTATATTGGATTTTTGTTATTTTTTATTGTGTTCTTGAAATACCTCACAGAGCTGTTGTGTTCAGTTTTCTGCTATTTTCTCCCATAAAGAGTGGCTGATAGAACTTGGAAGTTCTATCTATATGTTTACATTTGTCATTTTTCTCTATTTCTCTTCTTTTAGTTGATTTGTGTTAATTAATTCACTGTTCTTTTATTAGTGAATTCTTAAAACGTTTTTGAAAGTGTCACTTTGCCCCCTCGTTAGGCTCAAGCAGGGACCACTGCAATAATTATAAAATACTATAAGGTTCTTACAGAACATTTAGAAAACGGAAGAAAGGAAAAATGACTACTCGTGATCTTACCTTCTTGGTTGCACTGGCATTCTGAAGCCCTTCCATGCATGCTTTCTCATGCAGTCTTTTTTTGTTTTTGTTTTTGTTTGAGAGGGAGTCCCACTATGTCACAGTCTCATGTCACCCTCGGAAGAGTGCAGCGTTACAGCTCACAGCAACCTCAAACTCTTGGGCTTAAGAGATTCTCTGGCCTCAGCCTCCTAAGTAGCGGGGACTACAGGGCCTGCCACAATGCCCAGCTATTTTTTGTTGCAGTTGTCATTATTGTTTAGCTGGCCTGGGCCTGGTTCGGGGTGTATGTGGCTGGTGCCCTAACCACTGTGCCACAGGTGCCGAGCCTCTCATGCACTCTTTATGGGATAGTTCTCTGCTGTTCCTGGCCATCCCTGTCTATCTGCCTGCCTGCCTGGGGTGGTGAGTGGAGACAGTGCCAGCCCTTCCCTCCTGCTCACCCTCCTTCCTGTTCCAACTAGGGCCTCCCTTGCCCTCCTCTCCCTGTCCCCTTCTCCAGGCCACTGACATTTGTTTACATTCCTTTCCCTTCTCAGGTTTCTTTTTCCTTGATTGCTACTACCTTGAGCCACCAGTGTCCCATTTCTACTCTCATCTCTGCTGGGGACCCTCTTTGGCTGCTGTGTGCTGGACGGCATAGAATCTAAGCTGGGACTGGATGTGGCATCAGGATTCGTGCACACTGCACTCTGTCCTGGCCAGAGCAGTGGGGGGGCAGGGCTGCTGATAGGAGACATTAATGACACCATTGAACCTGATTTTGTCAGTGCCTAGATAATCCTTGGACCACTTACTTTTTAAAGTAGGTTTTGTATCTTACATTAATAATTGGACTCTTGGGGGACTTGCATTTCAGTTTTAGCCTTCCCGTTAAGCCCCACTGTATACTTCAGGTAAATCACTGAACGTTTGTGCTTTGGTTTATTCAACTGGCAGTTGGGAGTATTAAAATTTGTCCTGTCAGCCTCAAATGTGTATTTGCAGATAGCATGAAAGCCTGTAGTGGCCAAGCACAGTGGCTTACGCCTGTAATGTCAGCACTTTGGGAGGCCGTGGCAGGGGATTGCTTGAGGCCAAGAGTTTGAGACCAGCCTGGGCAACAGAGAGAGACCCTATCTCTACAAAAAATAGAAAAATTAGGGGCGGTGCCTGTGGCTCATTGAATAGGGCGCTGGCCCCATATACTGAAGGTGGCAGGTTCAAACCCAGCCTTGGCCGAACTGCAAAACAGAAAAATAGCTGGGCGTTGTGGCGGGCGCCTGTAGTCCCAGCTACTCGGGAGACTGAGGCAAGAGAATCACCTAAGCCCAGGAGTTGGAGGTTGCTGTGAGCTGTGTGATGCCACAGCACTCTACCGAGGGAGATAAAGTGAGACTGTCTCTACAAAAAAAAAAATAGAAAAATCAGCCAGCCCTTGGGGCATGTGCCTGTAGTCCCAGCTACTTGGGAGGCTGAGACAGGAGGATTCCTTGAGTCCAGGAATTTGTGGTTGCAGTGATCTATGATCGTAAGTCTACATTTCAGCCTGAGAGACAGAGTAACACCCTTTTCTATAAGAAAAAGCAAAGAAAAGCCTGTATGATCAATCATATTTGAAAAGAGAAGTATAAACATTATTATAAGAATATTATAAGAAAATTGACTTGGAACCAGGCAGCCTGGGTTCACATCTTGGCACTACTATTATGAGCTATTTGACCTTGGGCAAGTTTCTTAACTTCTTTGTGCTTGGTTT
Source organism: Perodicticus potto (assembly GCA_963574655.1). NCBI lineage: Eukaryota > Metazoa > Chordata > Mammalia > Primates > Lorisidae > Perodicticus > Perodicticus potto. Next base: position 6,705 of record CAUYRH010068057.1, read on the forward strand.
CCTCTTCTGTCAAATGAGTAAGGCAAGGTAATAGTATGCAATAAGCCTGCGGTTATGGCAGGATTAAATGAATTAACATGCCTAGCACATTTAAAGGAAGCCCAGGCACATTTGTAGGTATTTAAATGGCCTTGTGTCATCAAACCTTTTCCTGCTGTTTAAGGAAGGAGCCCCCAAGTGACAGAGTTGGAGGGGAGGAGGGGCATGGTGTGTATTTGGTGTCAGTTGTGCGATGAGAACAGCCAAGCACTTCCTTTCCTTTACCTGAAGAGGCTGAGGCTCCAAGATCAAGCCTAGCAAGTCTCAGAGTCTTTGGTCTGACTCCAAATTGGTGCTCCATCAGCAACCGCCTGTGTCCCACCCCTACTCTCATCTCTGCTGGGGTCCTCCTTTGGCTGCTGTGTCCTGGGTCTGGTATGCCAGACAGCTTCCAACTTGGGTTCTGGAACATTCAATGTTGGCTTCTGGTTCAACCACTGGTGTGTTCTAATGAATACGAACGTCCCAGTGCTCACTGGTGCCAATGAGCCAAAGCGTCTGTGGCTGACTCACAGATGCCAGAGCAGAGGTGGCTGCCTGCCTGGGGTGGTGGTGGAGCCACCTCCACGTCAACCCTGTGACTGCAATGAAAGCTCCCCACAGCTTTCTCGTTATCCTTCTTCGTGTGTTTCTCTGTGATTTGGACAGCATCATTGCCGTGAGTTCATGTTTGGCTGCCCTGCTGCCTGGTTGCTGACACTGACTAGAGAAGGCTTTGCACCAGCAGTTGAACTGTCTCAGCTTCCTTCCCACCCACAGATACAGTGTAGGAATAATAATGACTGCCATGCTCTGGGCATCTAGAAACTTTATATGATCTAGTTTATTTCTCACAAATAATCATAAGGTAGTTGGTGTTCGTCTTGTTGCAGATGAAGAAACTGAATTCTGGAGAGAGATTAAGTGACTTCCTCAAGGTATCACAGCCAGTAAGTGACTGAGTTAAGACTTGAACCTGGGCTTCCCTGTTCCCGGGAGCCCTGCCTCTGAGTCCAACACAGCAGTTCTCCTTTTGACTGACTTGCAATATGAGCTTCCAGAGAAGATTCTATTTGAAGCAGTTCCAGGACTTTAAAAACACTTTGAAAAAACAAAACAAAACACTACTTTAGGAGAAAGAATCCCTGGCTGGGAGCCTGATGACCTAAGCTCTAGGTTTATGCAAAGTCACTTGTCCTTACTAAGCCTTAGTTTCTCTGTACGGGAAAGTGGGACTACACCATCAGCCTCAAAAGAGGGTCAGCCTGGCGTATACACTGCCTCGAAGGCAGCGCATGCTTTGAAACTGAGCCTCTTTGGTTATGCCTTGAGTGATCACAGTAAGGATTTTGTAGTAGGTGTGCCTACTATTATATATACTGTTGCTCCCATCCCTGCCATCACCCTGAGCCAGGTTCCACAGTTGTCATTTGTCAACAGATGTTGTGAGAGTGTCTTCAGGACTGATCTGAGACCTCCTAGTTTCGGGGGGAGATGATCACACATGTGGTTTGCTGCTAATAAGTACAACTGTCCACCACCACTCGCTGAGCGGCCCCCCAACTCCAGACCTCTGCTGTTCCTGGAATCCGGCATTAATAGGGCGTGGAGTAGGTTGTGCGGAGTGCCCAGGGGACCCCATCCCATGTGGAAGCCTCTGCAGCAGACAGGTGCGGCTCGAAGTACCGCAGCTTCTACTTTGCTTTTGCAGCCACTTTCAAATTGCTCTGCCTTACCAGGCTCGCTATCACCAGAGCATTTTTTTAATGGCTTGGCCTAAAATAGGTTTTCATTTAGTTTTCGCACTGCCTGAGGACATTCAGCCCTGAGCCCATTAGCAGCAGCGTGTAATGTGTGCGAGCGAGGTGTCATTGCATCATCCTGCGTGGTAGTTAACAGCGTGGGCGTTAATTACATCTGGGTTTCAACCTTGACTCCTGTATTTGCCAGCTGTCTCGCTGAGCAATCTCCTTAACCTTTCCTGCCCTCCCTCTTTACTTGTAAAGTGGGGGTGAGTATACCCATCTTGTTCTGACAAGAGCTTTGAACAGTGCCTGGCACCCTGGGTGCTTAGCAATAGTAGCTGTTAGTAGTGGTCATCTCTGAGGTCGTGGGGAGTCAGACATAAAACCCCAGAATTATCTTGGTTAGTTCTTACATAGACTCCTGTTTCCATCTTCCTTTTGTCTCCTAGGCCCCAGGAATCTGATCCTTTTTCTTTCTTTCTTTTTTTTTGGGGGGGACAACTGTTGTCCATTACCTGTAACTTTACCCAGGTGCTATGGATCAGGGCCTGGCTTTTTATTTATCCTTTAGTCTCTGTCTCCCTTCCCTGACCAGAAAACCAAAATCCTTTTTCTTTTTAAAGGGTTACAATTGCTGGCATCCTCAAGGAAACAGATGGGGCACAATAATTATTCTTTAAAAAAACTGTTGGAGACAGCGTTAATCTTCAGAGTGGCTTGTTGCCCCTGATGGGAATGGACTGAGTTCTAGGGAGAGCAGCCCTGAAAACCTTCAGCCTTCTAGGAAATTTCCTCTGGCGGGAGAAATTGCCTCTAGGTTTTAGACTTTGATTGTCTTGACTTAGTTGGTAGTCCTGCCGCTTCAGGGAAAGATTGATAGCTTGGAAGAATGTTGCTTGTAACTCTACCTTTTAGGAAACAGCTTTTATCTTCTTGTGCCCCTGGGAAAGAGTAAGCTTTGACACATTAAGTGAAATAACTGGATTTTTACATGTAGAAGTGAGTAAGAGAGGTTATAGGAACGGGGATACTCTTTCCTTCTGTATAACTAACTCCCTCACTTCCACCAGCAAGAATCTAAAAGTCCTCTGTGTACTGGGCACGGATCTAGTCTCTGTCACGGAGAGCAACTGTTTTAGTGGGGGTAGGAGGATGGCGGGAGTGTCCAGGGAACGCAAGTATCCACAGTGGGCATTGGGCCCGTGCCTCTGTGTGGCCCAGCCAAACTCAATGGAAGTATGGTTGCTAAAAATGAGTTTTCTCATTAACAAAATATGTAAGTTGCAGTCTGGACTTGGGGTCTCTCGTGCGGGATCAGCAGCATTTCTAGGGCCACTGTTTGGCTCCTGGGTTTTGTCAGATGCATACTTACCAGGCCCTCCCATATTGGCCATTGCTTTCCATTCTGGCTCTGAGTTCTCACACTTTTCTGCCCTCATCAGACAACCCTGTCCTTCCCACATGGCCTCATCTCAAGGGCTTCCTCTAATTTTAAATATGAGTTTTTGATTTTTAGTTTTTGGATTTGCTCTTGGAATCTTTGGGCCAAATAGGGTGGGATAGAGAACCAAATTGATACGATCTGCTATTTAAACACATTTATTAGATAATGAGTCTCTCTGTCCAAAACTTGTTGCCAAATGATCAGGCTGTATTCTGAAAAACAACAGGACACCTTTAAACACTATTTTTAGCACCATTTTGAGGTGGTAGTTAAGCTGACTGCCTGATGTTTATTCTTCTTCCGGAATTCACATTGTGGGATTGCTGATTTCTTTCTGTCTTTTTACCTTTCTGGGGACTTCTGTCCAGCTTAACTGTATTTCTCTTTTTGGGATTCTAATCTCTTGCTAGGAAAAATATTCAAATTGTTGAGAAAACGATAAAAGTCATTTTTCCTTTCCAGCATTAACACTTTAGATGACCTTTTAGTTTGCTCTTTTAATGCATCTCTCTCTCTCTTTTCTCACATGCACACACATGCACGCACACGGACAGACAGAAGTTAAGAACTTGGTCTCTGGGGTTCAAAGCCTGGCTCCATACATAGCTCACTGGCTTTTCAACCCTGGGAAAATTATTAAACCTCTCAAAACCTTACTTTCCCTAAGTTTCTAATGGATAATATCAAATAACAAATAGGACTATTAGCAAATATTAACTAAAATCCCCATGTCAACATTTAATGTAGTATCTGGAGCATATTCATTCCATAAATGTCAGCTGTTGATTTTTAAAACAAAAACAGGATCATACTATACACAGTCTACAGATTGCTTTCTTTTTACTCAATGGGAAATCATAGACATCCACAAGATGTACAGAGGAATCAATGTACAGAGACCTATATTCATTTTTTTACATATCGGGTCAATGTACAGAGACCTATATTCCTTTTTTTTTTTCATTGCTCTTTTATTCATCAGACACACAGAAATCGTAGATGATGTATTATAGGTATGGTTTTTGCAAGAAAGGTCCTATAAAATTCCAAACAGCTGCTATATTCCTTTTTTTTTTTTTTTTTTGAGACAGAGTCTCACTTTATCCGCCCTTGGTAGAGTGCCGTGGAGTCACAGCTCACAGCAACCTCCAACTCCTGGGCTCAGGCGATTCTCTTGCCTCAGCCTCCCGAGTAGCTGCTATATTTCATTTTTTAAAGTGGCCTCGTAGTGTTCTGTTGTATAGATGAATAGAAGAATGATTAAATAAATTGTAATTTAAATATTTGTGTTTCTTCATCCTTATAAAAAATGTTATAATAAATATGCCCCTATCTGTCTCCTTGCTCTTTTTGTATTTTCACAGATCTTGTTCCTAGATGTAGAATATCAGAATTGGAGGTTGTGCTAAGTATATTAGGTTGTATCAAATTGTTCTTCAAAAAGTTGTACCAAGTTTTAATTCCTCTAGCAATAAATGGCCACTGAAGCGTGTTTGGTTAATGTTTAGCTTATTTAAGCAGCATTGTTGATTGGCCGGGCACAGTGACTCACGTCTGTAATCCTTTCAGTCTGGGAGGCCAAGGCGGGTGGATTGCCTGAGCTCACAGGTTCCAGACCAGCCTGAGACAGAGTGAGACCTCGTCTCTAAAAATAGCCAGGCGTTGTGGCGGGCACCTGTAGTTCCAGCTACCAGGGAGGCTGAGGCAAGAGGATCACTTGGGCGCATGAGTTTGAGGTTGCTGTGAGCTATGATGCCTCGGTACTCTATTGAGGGCAACAAAATGACACTGTCTCAGGAAAAAAAAAAAAAAAGGCAGCGTTACTTAGTGAGGCAGTATACGGGAGCACGGCAGTGTTGTATACACCGCACCATATACTATCCAGAGGTGGCTCGTGTTATACATTTCTTCCTTGAGCGCAGGAAGATGTTTGAGAGACCTTTGACTTGACTGGTGTTAATTGAAGAGCTCATTATGGACTTGGGTGCCCCGTGCATTGTCAAGGTCTTTGCAGCGTAAGGACTTACTAACTGGTACTGAAACCTCTGAGGTTACCATCTTCCATGTATGTAAGATGCAGATTGGTGCTTCTTTTATGAAGTGGAGGGTTTTTTTGGTTTTGTTTTTCTAATTTGATACTTTTTAGTACATATCATTTGATACAAAGTCTGACTCAACTGTGATTTTTGTTATTCAGCCTAATTCATAACCTGTATAGGCACATGCCCATGCCTGGGTGGCCTTTTGCTTGGGTGGCATTTTGCATCATGTTGATCATGATGAGGGTGCCTTTTGCATCATTTTGAAAAGGCATAAAACTGCTGAAAGAACAATGAGAAAAGTCCCTTTTTAAACATGGATATTTGCCTTTCTGTGGGGCTGGGTTAAGTCGTGTTTGTTGATGAAGTCACAGAGAACAGAAGAAAATGGGTGTGACCTACTTCCCTAACCCCAGACCTCCTCCCCCTAACATTTTTTTAGGGAACCTTGTATTGAAAAAGCAGGGAAGCTCAGGTGAGGACAGGAAAATGACTAAGAACATTCCTATGATTATTTGAAAGCAGCCACAGAGTGGATTTGACATTACCAAAAAGTGTGTGTGTGTGTGGGGGTGGGTGGGGGTCTAATGTAATTGAGGGAAGGCAGGCAGAAAGCCTTCTGGGTTCAAGCTGAGCTTAATGTATGGAGGACTTTCTAAAAGAGATTGAGGTTCCAAAGTCAAGAACAAACTAACAAAATCTGAGGTTAAGATCAAGGTTCAATTAAACTGTGATTAAGTCATTTATGAAGAATGTTTGTGCCTAAAAATGTTTACATAAAGCATTTGCTGTCTGAGTCATCTGTCGGTAAGTTCACCTGCTTTTATTGTAGTTTTGTGGACAGAGTATAGGAAATTATTAAAACTTCAAAACATGTTCCTTGCGGTTCAGAGCACCTGCTACCCCTAGTGGCAATTCAGCCTATTGGAAGGAAAAAGCCTGAAGGAAACCTAAGATGGCAGGTCAAGATAAACATTTTAATACTACACTTGGTAACGTTATTTATACATGTTTTATATCACTCTGTATATGTAAAATTTATTTTGGAATCAAGGCGCACCTTTCCCTGGCCTAGACACACACCAGTCGCTAAGGGCAGTCTCCAGTTCACTTTTAGGAGGCTTATGTAAATAATGATTTTAATTTGTACTGGATGGCACTTTGCATTCACAGGTTTAAAGACTGTAGAGTCATTAACTTGTAATTAACAAGCTTTGCAGTCCTAACACTGTTCATTCAAGATCTCAGGGTGTTTTGGGGAGAGGTAAAAAAAAAGGGCAGAACTTTTCGGTCCAAGAGACAGATGGCAGCACTTGGGATGTGTGCAGGTCAGATCTACTCAGGAACCAAGGCGAGAATTGATTTCGTGAGACTGTTCATTCATTCAACACATGTCTATTGCCTGCCTCTGTATTCAAGGCACTGATTTTTTTCAAGATTGAAATGTATTCTGGCAGTTTCTTCCTGCTTCTGACAGTCACAAATTCTTCATTTGTTGATGAATATTCATTACTTCTTGAACTTTTTTGATAGTGGAGATGAAAAGTTGTCAGTAGAAACTTGGGACATTATTTGTCAAGGTAGTTGAGCTTTATAGTACAGGCCCTTAGACCCGGAACCCTAGGAGTTAGGAAAAAGGTCACATGGAAAAATAGGTGCCTTGCTGGACATAGGTGGCCATGACACTTGGAGGGATAACCCTCTGATAGGAAGCTTTGCTTTAAACAATTAAAAATGAAAGAAAAAGTGAAAAATGGTACTGAATGAGAAGACAGAGGAGCTGCTATGGGCCCATCTCCTGAACCTGATTTTATCCGGGGTAGTTTTGGGCAGAGGATGGGAGAGTGAAGTTAGGACAAGTCTTGTCTGTCTGTCTTTATTACCGGGAGAATTGACTGGAATCCTCCCCATTGTATTGGCCGAGGCTGGTGTTTCCAGGATGGGACCACGAGTCCAGAGGATGCTGCATTATCAGGGAGGGGCTGAGGCCTTGTGGGTCTTGAGCAACTCAGGTGGTAAAAGCAGGACCCTGAGGACTTTTAAAGAGGGCAGAAATGAAAATCCAAAAAGAAGCATCTCAGTAAAAATAAAGATCTAACTAGTCTCTTCACAGTGATGTGCCTGAGACTCAGACACTCAGAAGGTGGTGCCTGCCACCTCCCACCACCCCGCCTACTTTCCTCCAAAGTCATACCTTTAATTTGTGGCCAGTGTAAGCCTATAGTGGTCAGTGTTAGTACAAACCCTGGTCTTCTCTGGTCTTCCCAGGTTAGAGTCATGACATCACTCCTCTTATTTCTTTTTTTCCTTTTTAAAAAAATTGTTTGGGATTCATTGAAGGTATAAAGAATTAGGTTACACTGATTACATTTGTTAGATAAAGTCCCTCTTATACTTGTGTCCCGCCCCCAAGAGTGACCCCATATTCTGTGACCCCATCCTCCTCCTTCCTCCCTCTCACCGCTACCTCATTTCCCTACCCCACCCCTTGTATTAGCTCATCTGCTGCCTTCATATTAGAATAGAGTGTATTGGATTCTTGCTTCTCCATTCTTGTGGTGCTTTACCCCCATCCAGGTTAATACAAAAGATGTAAAATCTCTAGCGTTTGTTTTTTTTTTTTTGCAGTTTTTTGGCCGGGGCCAGGTTTTGAACCCACCACCTCTGGTATAAGGGGCTGGTGCCCTACTCCTTTGAGCCACAGGCACCGCCCAAATCTCTAGCTTTTTAAATCGCTGAACAGTATTCCACAGTATACATATACCACAGCTTGTTAATCCATTCCTGGGTTGGTGGACATTTAGGTGGCTTCCACGTTTTGGCAATTGTAAATTAAGCTGCAATAAACAGTCTAGTGCAAATGTCCTTATTATAAAAGGATTTTTTTTTCTTCTGGGTAGATGCCTATGGGATTGCAGGATCAAATGGGAGGTCTAATTTGAGTTCTTTGAGGATTCTCCATACTTCCTTCCAAAAAGGTTGTATTCGTTTGCAGTCCCACCAGCAGTGTAAAAGTGTTCCCTTCTCTCCACATCCACGCCAGCATCTGCAGCTTTGAGACTTTGTGATGTGGGCCATTCTCACTGGGCTTAGGTAATATCTCAGTGTGGTTTTGATTTGCATTTCTGTGATGATTAGGGACGTTGAGCATTTTTTCATGTCTGTCAGTCATTCATTTGCTTTCTTTAGGGAAGGTTCTATTCATGTCTCTTGCCCAGGGATATATGGGATTGTTTTGTCTTTTTTTGTTGATTAATTTGAGTTCTCTGTAGATCCTAGTTATCAAGCTTCTGTCTGATTCATAATATGCAAATATCTTTTCCCATTCTGAAGGTTGTCTAGTGCTTTGGTTGTTGTTTCCTTAGCTGTACAGAAGCTCTTCAGTTCAATTAAGTCCATTTGTTTATTTTCGTTATTATTGCAACTACCGTGGAAGTCTACTTCATAAAATCTTTCCCCAGGCTGATATCTTCAAGTGTTTTTCTCACACTTTCTTTCAGGATTTTTATTGTTTCATGCCTTAGGTTTAAATCTTTCATCCACCTTGAATCAAATTTTTTTTTTTTTTTTTTTGAGACAGGGCCTCAAGCTGTCACCCTGGATAGAGTGCCATGGCATCACAGCTCACAGCAATCTCCAATTCCTGGGCTCAAGCGAGTCTCCTGCCTCCACCTCCCAAGTAGCTGGGACTACAGGTGCCCGCCACAACACCCGGCCATTTTTTGGTTGCAGCTGTCATTGTTGTTCGGCAGGCCTGGGCTGGATTCAAACCCGC
>CAUYRH010068058.1:0-11119 GCA_963574655.1 Perodicticus potto
GATTGGAATGTTCTTCCTTTTCCAGTTGATTGGAATGTCCCATTAAGTTGTTAACTTCCTCTCTTTTCGTTCTCTTGAGGAAGGCTTGCAGAGCTATAAATTTCCCTCTTAGGCCTGCCTTGGCATTATCACAGAAGTTCTGATAATTCATGTCTTCATTGTCATTTTGTTCCAAAAATTTTGTAATTTCCTTCTTAATCTCATCAATGACACAGCTCTCATTCAGCATCAGGTTATTTAGCTTCCATGGTTTTGTATGAGTATGCAGATTCCTGTTGATACTGAGTTCCACACTTATTCCATGATGGTCTGAGAAGATGCAAGGAATAATTTCTATTCTTTAATTTTGCTGAGGTTAGACTTGTGACCTAAGATGTGACTAATTTTGGAGTATGTTCCATGGGCTGATGAGAAGATTTTTTATTCAGTTTTGTTAGCATGAAATGTTCTGTAGATGTCTGTTAAATCTAAATGTTGAATGGTTAAACTTAAATCTAAAATTTCTTTGCTTAGCTTCTTATTGGAGGATCTATCCAACACTGTGAAAGGAGTGTAAAATCTCCAACTATTATGGACCTGGAGGCAATCAATTTGCTTATGTCTGTAAGAGTCTCTCTTATAATTTGAGGCTCATTATGGTTGGGTGCATAAATATTAATAATTGGAATCTCATCATATTGATTATTATCCTTAGCAAATATGAAGTGACCACCCTTATCCTTCCTTACTTTTCTTGGTTTAAAGCCTATTGTATATGCAAGTAAAATTTCAACACCTTCTTTTTTATGCTTTCCATTTGCCTGGAATATAGATGACCATCCCTTCACCCTGAGTCTATATTTACCTTTTAAGGTAAGATGAGATTCTTGTATGCAGGAGATATCTGGCCTGAGTTTCTGTATCCCGTCAGCCAACCTGTGCCTCTTTGGAGGACATTTAAGCCATTCACATTAACTGAGAATATTGATAAGCCTGGTAGAATATTGGGCATTGAGTTTTTCAAAAGTCAGTGGACGTTTCTAATCCTTTCGTCACTGTGGAAGTTGGAATTTGATCAAAAGTTTCTGAGTGAGTTTACATTTGTGGTGGAGGATTGCACTGGTCATTATGGAGGATAGGTCTGAGAATATCCTGGAGAGCTGGTTTAGTCTTGGCAAATTTCTCCAGCATGTGAATGTCATTAAAGTACTTAATTTCTCCATCATAAATGAAACTCAGTTTTGCTGCATACAGGATCCTGGGTTGAAAGTTATTTTGTTTTAGGAGATTAAAAGTTGATGACCACCCTCTTCTAGCTTGATAGGTTTCAACAAAGAGATGTGCAGTCATTCTAATATTCTTCGCATTGTAGGTTATGGTTTTGTTTTCTTACATCTGGCTGCTTTCAGAATTTTCTCCTTCATTTAAACTTTAGTGAAGTTAATTATGATGTGTCTGAGGGTTGTCTTATTTAGGTGCAGTTATGCTGGAATTCTGAAACTGTCTGCTAACTGATTTTCAGAATCTCTTGGCATATCTGGAAAGTTCTCCTTCATAATCTCATGAAGGAGGGCCTCTGTACCTTGCAAAGCAATTTCGTTGCCTTCAGGAATTCCTATAAGGAGAATATTAGTTTCCTTCATATTATCCCAGAGCACTTTGAGAGAGTTATCCCTTTTTGCTCTCCATTTCTCTTCCTCTTTGAGCACTTGGGAGGGTTCAAAAGCTTTGTCTTCAATGTCAGAAGTCCTTTATTCTGCTTGCTCCATTATGTTGCTGAGGGATTCTACTGTATTTCTCAGATATTCAAGGGCTGCAAATTCTTGTCCCAATGTGTCAAAATCTTTGGTGATTTTGTCTTTGAATTCATTGAATCTTGACTTTTGAATTGCTCCTTGAATTTCTAATTCCAACTTTGCCCCGATTCTATTAATCTTATTTTTGATCCAAACTCTGAATTCAATTTCTGACATCTCAGGCATTTGTCTATGAGTGGGATCTTCAGTTGTGTCTGCTGTATCATTCCTTGGGGGAGTTGAGCTATCCTGGTTATTCATGTTACTGGAGTTTTTCCACTGATTCCACCCCATGATTATTTTACACTGCTTGGCTAGAAGATAAGGTGAAGTTGGGTTGGGGGCTCCTAGAGTAGTGATTAACCAGCCCTTTGCCCAAGAGCTGTGACTGGTGCCTGTAGCTTTTGCCCTAGAGCTTTGCAATTGACCTGTACAGTGCTACATCCTGAGACACTGGAGACTTACTTGGTATGGTTGGGCTAAGTGGCTGTGTCTTATTTTAAGCTGGTCTCTGTTATAACCTAGTGAATTAGTTACTCAGGGTTGAAGTCTCAGCTGTGGAGAAATACCAGCAAGTAAGTCACCCTGCTCCCCATGGGCAACAACTGGAAAAGGAAAATCAAATCTTCCCACAACCACATACACAGGGTGCCACTTTGGATAGTCCTTGGGTATTGGTCCAGTCTGAGAGATCCAAATCACTTGTCTCAGTCAGCACCTGGTCTCAAGTGAGGGAGTTCAAAAGATCTCTGGTAACTAAATAGCAGGGGTCTGCTGGCAGCTTGAGTGTGACTTGTTCTGGTGATCCGTGGAGTCAGAAGGACCCCCCCAGCAAATGAATTAGTCTGGGAAGGTTGAAGCCTCCTTCTCAAACTTGCACCTCTGTCACACCCAGTCAATGGTAACCCCACAGGGCTGTGACCTTGTTACCTCCAATGAGCAGAAGCTCCAAGGTTTTGAGCCTGCCTGAATCACAGAGAGATCTTATGTCTGCTCGGCCAGGCCACCATATTCTGCCACCATCCAGCAGAGGGAGCTGAGGCCTGACAACCTCCAGTGGTTAATGAAAGCTGAGGCGGTTCACTCAGTTCCAGCCCCTCCCCGATTGATGTTGCTGACACTTATCTTTGCGTAGAATTTGTGATTCCGCCCTGGCTATATTCTCCTGTGGACAAGGTGCTGTTTGAGTTCACAGAAACTGCAACTCAGCCCCAGTCTGTGCCATTGCCTGGAGCTGGTGTTTCTATCTCCCCTGCAAGCTGTGTTGGTGTGGGTGCAGTTAGAATTCACACTGGGCTCGGAGTTCCAGCCTCCACCAACCTGCCTTTGTCTCAGCTATGATCCCCTGAGGGCCAGGTGTTTCTTAGGCTCATTAAAGCATTCCTGGCAAAGCACCAACCTGGGAGTATACCATCTCTGTGAGTGCTCACTAAAACAGTCCTCTGGCTCAGCCCTGCTCAGGGAGTATGCCGTCTCTGTGCACATATCTTCAATTTTCCGTCCAGCCACACTCTATCCAGGCTGATACCGCCTCAGTCATATCTTTTGCTCACAGGCCCTGCGTTACCATCCCACATCTATTCTGCCAGTGTCTGCCACTGGAGAAGATGCCCAGCTTTCTTTGGTTGCCCAGAGAGACAGGGAGTGTCCTTCCCAAATATCCCCAGGGGTGTGACCCCTATTGTTCCCACTGCTGCCACTGCTGCTCTGTGTCATGGGGCACTGTCTCTCCCTTTCCCATACTGTTCCTTCAGTCCACCATTTTCTCCTTACCCCCATGCCACAGAATCAGGACAGACCTGCAACAGCTCACACCCTGTCCACACCTCTCAAGAAAATGCCCAAAAACCTGGACTCCATGGGGGACAGGCTTCCAGACCTCAGGGTGAGAGTATAGTGCTGGGAGTTCAGAATTGCAGGTAGAAAATATATACAGTCTTATGCAGCTTTATGCCTGGCAGGAGAGTGTCATGGCACCCTAGTAGGGGAAGGAGGTCAGGTGTTTAGAGGGTATCTCCCATGGGATAAAATGGAAGGATGTTTGAACTCTGTTGGCTTGTTAGTATAAAGTATACTGCGAGCCATTCTCATGGGGGAGGGAACTGCTTGGTGATGGATTTTGTACCTATTGTTTGTATCCTTGGGTTTCAGCTCACCTCAGCAGGGTTGATCTGTGTTATTTGACCTTCTCTCTTAGCTCAACTCTAAACCATCTTGCTAAATTTCTGTCCCTTACCTCTCCTTCTGAATGGGAGCCTCTGTGGAAAGCTGGCTTTAGTCAGCTATCTTGCTTTCACCTCCTCAGTAATACACTCTGAAATACTAAAAAAACCTTAGATTTCTGGAAGAAGCCACCTTGGACATATTACTATTCTTATATAATGTAACATTTAGCTTGCTAACTTTTAATGATTTTATGTATATACGTTCATAAATAAGACTGTTCTGCAAGTTTTCTTTCTCATATCTGGGTTATGGAAACCTCATGAAATATGTTGAGAAATTTATTCTCTTTTTGCATGTTCTGTTTTCTGCCAGTTTTCCTCTCTATGGGGAAAATCTTATAGACTTCCAAATGGCATCATGTTTCTCAGTTTAGAAACTTTTATAAGTAATTCAGTAAGCTTATTTTGCCTTAGCAGAGAGAGAACCATAGATTTTGTACCTTTTATAAGTCAGTGTTGGCAGTTTTTTTTAGAGGTTTAATTGACAATCCCAAAGGCAAGGTAGTAAATTGCTCATAGATACAGTTTATTCCCCTAGAGACACCATTTTCTTTTTGTCAATGGTCCATTCTTACTGGAATATATCTTTAACCTTGCCTGTTATGTAATAGGCATTTAGGGTATTAGAATTATTTGATTTCCTTTAGTGGTGAACACTGGTTCCACCAAAGTATGCTAATAGACCAGCCATTTACTCCTGAACTAACTGTATTCTGTGCATGTAAACTTATGAATCCAAAATCATACTAGATAAAAAAGTATAGCTCAGTGATAGAGCATTTGACTGTAAATCACACTAGATGATGGAGGCTGGGGAGGCACTGGGAATCAGCCTACTCCTCTAGTAAGAGACTCCAGTCTGAATGCATAGAAATACATTTTTAAAGAAATAATTTTTGTAGGACTTTACCTCTTTCATGTTTACATGGATGGAGTTGGAACATATTCTTCTTAGCAAAGTATCTCAAGAATGGAAGAAAAAGTATCCAATGTACTCAGCCCTACTATGAAACCATTTTATAGCTTTCATATGAAAGCTATAACCCAATTGTAGCCCAAGAATATGGGAAAAGGTAAGGGGGGATGGGAGGGAGAGGATGGGTGGAGGGAAAGTAATCTGTGGGACCATACCTATGGTGAATCTTACAAGGGTACATGTGAAATTTACTAAATGTAGAATATAAATGTCTTAACACAATAACTAAGAAAATGCCCTGAAGGCAATGTTAACCAGCTTGATGAAAATATTTCTAATTGAATATAAAACCGGTGCATTGTTCCCCATGATTGCATTAATGTACAAAGCTATGACTTAATAAAAAAAAAAAGTAGTCTTTGTGTTAGTATCACATGGCCATTATGGAACTACTTAGGACAATACCCTCCCTGAAGCCCTCAAAATACGTTTTCATTCTGTACTCAATATAAATCAAGATCATTTTTTGTTACTTTGGATCTGGACTAATAAAAAGTCCATATATGCTAATATATCCATGTACTAATGCAAAAATCCAAGTAGCTACACAAGGCATTTGGTTTATTTGGTTGATAAATAGAATTTGTAACACATCCCATGGTCTCAGCTGTTAAATGATTGAGCTGGACCTTGTATTTTAACTAGATTGACAATAAATTTTCAGCTATACAATTCATTTATCCGGTTTTATGTCTAATATTATCCTTATACCAAAGGCAGACAAAGACATCACAGGAAAGGAAAACTATAGACCAATGTTCCCATTGGATAAAATCACAGAAATTTTTAACAAAATATTAACACATTAAGACCAGTAATATTTAAAGTATTATACACAATGATAAAGTGAGGTTTGTCCCCCAAAATGTAGGACAATTTGATATCTGAAAATAAAATCAATTAACATATTAATAAAGGCAAGAGACTGCATGAATATATTAGAAGATACATTAAAGCATTTGTTAAAATTCAAAAAAGTTATGATAAACATTCCTTTTTCTATTTTTTATTTTTACTTCAGATTAACATGAGGGCACAAACAATGAGGTTAAAATGTTTGCATTTGTTAAGTAAAGTCTCTGTTGTAGTTACATCCCACATCTATGAGGTGTCCCATATACCCTCACATTGTGGCTATTAAGTGGGAAAACACCAATCCTCTCCCTCCTGCCCTCCTCCCCTCAATTTAAATTGAATTGAGTGTTTTTCTTGTGTGGACATGCAAAAATTCCTAACAAACCAGGAATAAAAGGAATATCCTTCAATTTGATAAAGTTTACTTATAAAAATGTATAGCCAACGTCAACTTAATGGTGAAAGAATGAATGATCACATATACTCTCATTACTTAAATCTAGTGGACATGCAGTGAGAAGAAAAAAAGAAAGAAAGACAGAAATATTGTTATTACTTCTTCTATTTTTCATTGTATGTACTTTAGGTCCTAATTAATACTATAAGGCAAGGAAAATAAATATAGATTGAAAAAGAAGTAAAACCTGACTGTATTCACTGATTAAATAATTGTGTTAAGTAGAAATACAAAATAATATGTAAAGAATGTGTAAGTTAATTTAGCAAGTCATACTACAGGGTCAATAAGCAAACATTAGCTATATTTCTACATATTCATAAAAAGTAAAAATGAAATTAAATATAGAATCCATTAACAATAGCATATAAAAGTAAAAGACACAGTAGAATGCATTTAATTATAGTTGTGCAAAATCTGTATGCTAAAAACTACAAAAATTAAGTAATATGTAAATAAATGAATTGAAAGACTCAGTATTTTTGGGATGACAAGTCTTCTGAAATTTGTATACTCATTGAATCAGCCAAATATCTACTAGTGATTTCAGTAGAAGTAAGAAACTGATTCTAAAATTTATAAAAGCAAAGGACCTAGAATAGCCAAATATAATTTTTAAAAGAGCAAATATATAATTTGATTTTAAGACTTAATCTAAAGCTGCTAGGATCAGTGCTATTATAAAAGTTAAAACATCATATTTCTATTTATCTATCTATCTATATCTATATATGTTTTGTATATGTACATATATATGTTGTTCCATTGAGATATATTCCTGAAATCAACCTAAAATATTCTCAAGAAATTTTTGACAATAATGGCAAGATAATTCAATAGAGAAAAGATATATTTCAATAAATAGTACTGGGATAAATATATTCAGCTATAATAAAAAAAAATAGCCTTGAATTTTACTTACCTCATCACTAAAAATGAATTCAAAGTGCATCATAGATTTAACATAAGAGCCCAAACCATAAAATTTCTAGAAGAAAACATATATCTTGTAATGTTAGGTTAGAAAAATATTTTAATCAGAACATAACATGAAAGATAAAAGAAAAACTGATAAACCAGACTCCATCAAAATTTAAAATTTTTTGGGGGGGAGGGGTGGAGCATGATGGCCGACTGTAAGCAGCTTCCAAAAGAGGCTCCTGTCCAGAAGGAACGATAACCTCCAGGAATTGCCCAATTAAGCTGAATACTGGGAGCCCAGCCGAGAGACAGAAGTGATAACTGCAGGTCACATCTGCTGAGGCAAGCTGTGACTCCAAGAAAGCAAGCTTCAGGTACAAAATTCATCTGAAAAGAAATTGTCCACCCCCTCTCCTAAGAAAGCTTTGTTTCTTTTGTTTTTCTGTTTCCTTTCTTTTTTCTCTTCATTTGCTCCTGTGGGTTTTCTACAGACAAGCAGTGAACTGTAGACCTCTTGTCTCACCCAACGGAAGAGTGCTATGGGAAGTGGGGTCTGCTTCCTCAGAGTGAACCTGCTGTGACTCTGAACACTCTCTTGCTAGGCAGAAAAACTGAACTAAAGTTTTCTCCACCATTCTGAAATTACAGGAAAACTTTCCCCACTTTCTTGATGAACCAGAAGCCTAACCCCTGCTGAGACTGAGGGAGGATGTTTTTGAGCAGTGCCCCTCCACCTGCCAGACCAAGCACCCTACCAGCAAAAGACTTAGTGGGCTGTGGCAAGCCACCCTCACCCCCCGCCGGAGAATCTGCCAGTGACCGTGCAGCCCCGTGCCCCGCGCCTGAAGCCTGCTGAGCTTCCAGAGTCCTGCCTCCAACCAGGAACTCCACCAGTAACTGTGCAGCTCTGTGCTCCATGACCGGCGGGCCCCAACAGGTCTGCCCCAGGCCAGGGACTCTCCCTGCAACCGCGTAGGCTGCACCTTGCACCCAAAGGGCCTCTGCAGGCTTGTACCCAGTCGAGAACTTCACCAGTGACTATGTGGCCCCACATCCTGTGCCTGCTAGGCATCTGCAGGCCAGCCTTCTGTCAAGGACTCTGCCGGCAACTGTGCAGCCCCACACTCCACACCCCTGGGCTTCTGCAGGCCTTCCCCTGGCCAGGAACTACCCTGAACACTGCATGGCCCCGTGCCCCTGCCCACCGGGCCTCCACAGGTCTGCCTTTGGCCAGGGACTCCACTGGCAACCATGCGGCCCTGCACCCCGCACCCGCAGGGCCTCCTCACTGCCACCTACAGCCAGGGACTCCACCAATGACCATGTGGCCCCATACCCTGTGCCTGCCAGGCCTCCACATGCCTGCCTCTGACCAGGGAATCCAGAAGCCACGCAACCTGCCTACTCCCTCTCTTACTCTCCTTGCCTCCACACTGACCCAGGCCATCTGGCTAGGGACTCCAGAAGTCGCGGGACGAAGGTTCTCCCCTGGAGCCATCGCTACCTCTGTGTGGAGCACTCCTCCTGGCCAGAGACTGCTGGAGCTGTAGGCTGTCTTTGCCAAAGTCACCGGGCACCTGGCACTCCCAGAACTGTGTGCACCATCCCCCACCCAGCTGCTGGATCCAGGGGGGCCACATTCTGGAGCTTCTCCCACAGCCAGAACTCCCTGGCTGGGACATTCCCAGAGGAGGTGCACAGGGTCATTCCCTACAAATTTCCAACAAGAATGGAGTGATCCTGCCGGGGTCTAATCTTGAACAGACACCTCCCCAACTCTGAAGACAGCCAAGGGAAATGGTGAAAAACAATCATGGGGTGCAATCAATGGAAAATACCTGGCAATATGAATAATCAGAATAGATCAACTCCCCCAAGGAACAACAAGGCAGACAAAGCACAAGATCTCATGCATAAACAAATGGCTGAGATGTCAGAAATCGAATTCAGAATCTGAAAGCAAATAAGATCAAAAGAATGGAGGAAAAGATGGAATTAGAATTTCAAGCAGTAATCCAAAAGATGTCTCAAAAATTCAATGAATTCAAAGACAAGATGACCAAAGATTTTGACACATTGAGACAAGAAGTTGCAGCCCTAAAAGATCTGAGAAATACACTAGAATCCCTCCATAACAGAATGGAGCAAGCAGAAGAAAGGATTTCTAACATTGAAGACAAAGCATTTAAATGTTACCAAACCTCCAAAGAGGAAGAGAAATGGAAGGCAAAAACAGATTACTCTCTCAGAGAGCTCTGGGATAATTCAAAGAAAACCAATATTCGCCTCATAGGGATCCCCGAAAGTGAAGAAGATAGCAGACAGTTTCAGAACTCCCACATGACCCAACATGAATAAGACATCCCCCAAACACATCATAATCAATTTTACTAAAGTTAATATGAAGGAGAAAATTCTGAAAACAGCCAGACGTAAGAAAATCATAACCTACTAAGGGAAGAATATTAGAATAACTGCAGATCTCTCTGCTGAAAAACCTTTCAAGCTAGAAGAGGATAGTCATTGACTTTTAATCTCCTAAAACAAAACAACATTCATCCCATGATTCTGTATCCAGCTACACATAGTTTCATTTAAGATGGAGAAATTAAATACTTTAATGACATCCACATGTTGAAGAAATTTGCCATAATTGAACCAGCTCTCCAGGATATTCTCAGACCATAATGACTAGCATAATCCTCCACCACAAAGGTAAACACACAGAAACCTTTGATCAAATTCCAACTTCCATATTCTCAAAAGGATTAAAAATGTCCTCCTGACTTTTGAAAGGCTTATCAATATTCTCAATTAATGTGAATGGCTTAAATGTCCTCTAAAGAGGCACAGGTTGGCTGACTGGATACAGAAACTCAGGCCAGATATTTCCTGCATACAAGAATCTCATCTTAACTTAAAAGATAAATATAGACTCAGTGCGAAGAGATGGTCATCTATATTCCAGGCAAATGGAAAGCATAAAAAAGAAGGTGTTGCAATTTTACTTGCAGATACAATAGGCTTTAAACCAACCAAAATTAGGAAGGATAAAGATGGACACTTCATACTAGTTAAAGGTACTACTCAATATGATGAGATTTCAATTAATAATATTTATGCACCCAACCAGAATGCACCTCAATTTACAAGAGAAACTTTAACAGACATGAGCAACTCAATTACCTCCAGCTCCATAGTAGTCGGAGATTTTAACACCCATTTAACAGAGCTCAATAGATCCTCCAAAAAGAAGCTAAGCAAAGAAATTTTAGTTTTAAACTTAACCAGTCAACACGTGGATTTAACCAACATCTACAGAACATTTCATCTCAACAAAACTGAATACACATTCTTCTCATCATCCCACAGAACATACTACAAAATCGATCTTATCCTAGGTCACAAGTCTAACCTCAGCAAATTTAAAAAAAAATAGAAATTATTCCTAGCATCTTCTTAGAACATCATGGAATAAAAGTTGAACTGAATAACAACAGGAATCTGCATACCCATACGAAAATATGGAAGCTAAATAACCTTATGCTGAAGGAAAGAAGGGTCATAGATGAGATTAAGAAGGAAATTACCAAAGCTTTTGAACAAAATTACAATGAAGACACAAATTATCAGAACCTCTGGGATTCTTCAAAGGCAGTCCTAAGAGGGAAATTTATTACACTGCAAGCCTTCCTCAAGAAAATGGAAAGAGAGGAAGTTAACAACTTAATGGTACATCTTAAGCAACTGGAGAAGGAAGAACATTCCAACCCCAAACTGAGCAGAAGAAAAGAAATAACAAAACTTAGAGCAGAATTAAATGAAATTGAAAACAAAAGAATTATACAACAGATCAATAATTTTAAAAGTTGGTTTTTTGAAAAGGTCAATAAAATAGATAAACCTTTGG
>CAUYRH010068059.1:0-11837 GCA_963574655.1 Perodicticus potto
TTTTTTTTTGAGACAGAGCCTCAAGCTGTCACTCTGGATAGAGTGCTGTGGCATCACAGCTCACAGCAACCTCCAATTCCTGGGCTCAAGCGAGTCTCTTGCCTCCGCCTCCCAAGTAGCTGGGACCACAGGTGCCAGCCACAACACCTGGCCATTTTTTTTTTTTTTGGTTGCAGTTGTCATTGTTGTTTGGCGGGCCCGGGCTGGATTCGAACCCGCCAGCTCAGGTGTATGTGGCTGGTGCCTTAGCCTGTTGAGCCACAGGCGCCGAGCCAAGGCACATGCTCTTAACTCACATCTGTAGCGCAGCTCTGTGAGGAGATGGACGCAGAGCACGCAGGTCTTCTCTTATATACATAGAAGTGAGATGGATTTCTAAAGGTAGATCACTGGCCAGAGATTTTGAGATATGTGGCCTGTCCAGATATTTCTTTCAGAAAAGCAGTCTCCACTGGCAACACATTTCAGTGACACAGAAGGGATCACAAAACTTGGTTACTTGGGTGATGTATTCAACCTGCTCAGTGAACTTATCTGTCACTTCAAGGTAGAACAACTGTGTTCAAGTTGGCGGGTAAATTGGCTGCATTCAAAGCCAAACTGGAATTATGGAGGTGACAAATGAACATTGGGGTTTTGGACATGTTTCAAACATTAGCAGAGATTTTGACAGAGACTGAGCCAGGGCCTTCTCTCTCGCAGCTGCGGTGTGATCACCTATCTCAGCTTTGAAAAGAGTTTGAACATTACTGCCCAACCACAAAAGACTCACACACTTGGAAGGGATGGATCTGTGACCCATTTGTGAATAAGCCAGGTGAATCGACACTATCCATGCTAAGAGAGGATCAACTGCTTGAGATGGCAAATGACAGTGCCCTTAAAAGTGTGTTTGAGACAACTTTAAATCTCCATACATTCTGGATTAAAGTTAAAACAGAATATTCTGATATTGCCACAGAAGTGCTAAAAGTGATTTCATTTCCAGCATCCTATCTTTGTGAAGTAGAATTTTCCGCAGTAATAGCAACCAAAATGGGAGTAAACTGAGCATAAGCAACACACGTTGGGTGTCACTGTCTCCCAGATGAGACTGTCTAGTTGCAGGAAAATAAGCTCAGAGCTTCCACTGATGCTGCATTATGGAAGGTCGTATAATTATTTCATTATATATTACAATGTAATAAGAATACCAATAGAGTACACAATAAATGTAAAGCATTTGATTAATCCCGAAATCATTGACCCCACACCCAGTCCATGGAAAAATTGGTCTTCCATGGAAAAACTGTCTTCCATGAAACTGGTCCCTGGTACCAAAAAGGTTGGGGACCCCTGTTTTAGATGTTCTTTTAAATAAGCACAGCCACATAGTAGGGGTTGAAGGACCTCATAAAGAACATTCTCTTTTTCTCCTGCTTGAGTTCAGACCCAAATGAGAGACGGATATGGGAATCAGACATAGCAACAACAAAATAGCAGCATACAGTAAATAAAATTTTACTGATAAAATCCATGCTATCAACTTGTTCAGCAACAATGGGTCTTTTATTTTTTTATTTTTTTTGAGACATAGTCTCACTTTGTCACTCTTGGTAGAGTGCTGTGGTGTTATACCTCACCGCAACCTCAAACTCTTGGGCTCAAGCCAGCAGTTCTCAACCTGTGGGTCATGACCCACAGGGCCATGGCATCAGGAAGGTTGAGAACCACTGGCTTAAGCAATCCTCTTGCCTTAGCCTCCCAAGTAGCTGGGACTACAGGTGCCCACCACAATGCCCAGCTACTTTTGCTGTAGTTGTCATTGTTGTTTGGCAGGCCCGGGCTAGATTTGAACCCCAGCTCTGGTGTATGTGGCTGGCACCCTAGCCACTGAGCTACAGGCGTCGAGTCCTCAGGCTGATCTTGAACTTCTCAGCTCAAGCAATCCACCTGTTTCAGCCTCTCAGAGTGCTAGGATTACCAGAAAAATGGGCCTTTTAAAGGCACACCCCAGAATTAAAGAGATCTCACATTCCAAGCACAGGCAGCACTGGGCACCTGCAGCCACTCCTGGCTTGGGCACCCTGATCAGAGCTGCATTGCCCCCTGTATAGTGGTCTGCACTTAGACCACTATCAAAGTCTACAGTACAGTTAGAGGTTGTTGACCAGATATGCATTAAAGACTTCAGAGGAGTTAAAACTAGATGTTTCCAGTTTAATTAACAAAGCAGACTCCCTCTACAGGGCTGTGAAGCACCATCTCCCCATTTGCTGGGAGTTGGTCCTCAGAGTACCCCTGTCTTAGAGCTGCCTTCAGCTGGAGGGAATAGTCCCACTCAATGCTGCAGCCCACTCAGGGATGATTTACCTACAAGGGCTGGTCAGTGGGAGGGTGAAGGTTTAGTCCCTCTGCCTCAATTTGGGACATCTTTGAAGGGTCATTTGAGCTCCAAAGCACCCCTCAAGATTGTCTGAGACCATTCCTGGGACTGCACAGTTTGCCCCCTGGCATCTCCAATCCTCTATGCTTTATTCTCTGATATGGTTCATGTGCAAATCTGTTTCCTGAAGAGCCAACTTGAGACAATGAGTTGACTTCAAAGCAACTGCATTGTACATTCAGATTGTAAGAAGGTGATGGGCTCCAACATATAGAATTACATCTGGAAACTCTTCAGTCATTTTTCTTGATGTATTTATGTGATCATGTCTCTCTCCAGTTTCTTTTTCAATACTTCTCTGTGAAGTTTCTGTCTATCTGATATTGGACATTCTGAGCAAGTCCTCTCATTTTCTTATCATTTCTCTCCTATTTCTCATCCCCTTCTCTTTTTACTGTACTTTCTCAATTTGCTTAATGTGTCAGCCAAGGTCATGGAGACCTTGGCTTATGACCTGTGCCCTTATATCTTGTTCCCGAGAAGTTTTTCCTTTTCTTTTTTAAATTTTGGATTAATACATATGATCAGGTTACACTGTTTACATTTGGAAGGTAAAGTCCAAGTTGTAGTTGTGTCCTTTACCCAGGAAGTGTGCCATATACCCATAAATTGTACTGTTAGGTGGAAACTTACCAAGCCTCCTTCCCCATTCTTGAATTTTTATTTATTTATTCATTTATTTATTTTTTGAGACAGTCTCTCACTTTGTCACCCTCGGTAGAGTGCTGTGGCGTCATAGCTCACAGCAACCTCCAACTCCTGGGCTTAGGCAATTCTCTTGCCTCAGCCTCCTGAGTAGCTGGGACTACAGGCACCCGCCACAATGCCCAGCTAATTCCTTTGTTTTAGCTGGCCCAAGCCGGGTTCAAACCCACTACCCTCAGTATATGGGGCTGGCGCCCTACCCACTAAGCCATAGGAGCGGCCCCATTCTTGAATTTAATTGAGTTTTTCTCTCATATGGGCCTGTAGTTGTTAGTCTACTAGTTTCAACTTAGCACTGAGTACATGGTATGCTTGATTTTCTATTCTTGAGATACTTTACTTAGGAGAAGGTTCTCCAAATCCTTCTAGGTCAGCAGTTCTCAACCTATGGGTTGCAACCCATAGGAACTGTATTAAAGGGCCACAGCATTAGGAAGGTTGAGAACCACTGTTCTAGGTAAATAGGAAAGATACAAAGTCTCCAACTTTTTTATTGCTCAATAGTATTCCAAGATATATATATATACCACAGTTTATTAATGTATTCATGGTCTGATGGGCACTCAGATGGTTTCCACATCTTTGGTTCCAAGAAGTTTTTTCATTCCCACATTTTATTTTTTATATCATTCATCCTTATTTTTGGATACACTATTTCCTCTTATCTGAGGGGGATTCATGAAGTTTTTCTTTTTTTTTTTTTTTTTCTTCTTTTTAAATTTTTTATTTATATTTTTTCTTTTTCTTTACTTTTTGTTTTCTCTTTTTTGTTACATTTTAATTTTTTCTTTGTTTTTCCTTTTTTAAAGTTGTATTCCTTTTTTGTAATGAGGTTTTAAAAGATGTTTTATTCTCCCTACATAATTTCTTCCAAGTTTCTTTTTTCCCTTCGTTTGCTTGTTTGGTTCTCTGTCTTTCATGACAGAGTCTATCTACAAGGGTATGGCTGGTAGTCTTTAGTTGCCTGCTTATTTTTAAGACAAGATGGTGGGTTTATGTCTTTTGTATTAACCTGGATGGAGTTGAAACACATTCTTCATAGCAAAGTATCACAAGAATGGAAAAGCAAGTATCCAATGTACTCAATTTTATTGTGAAGCCAGTAGATGATCTAACACATGCCCACACAGGAGAAAAACTTAATTCTATCCAAAGGAGAGAGAAATAGGCAGGAGAGAGAGAAGGGGGATTGGTGTGCTCCCACTTAAAGGGCACAAGGGGTGGGGATGACATAACTTTTGGTTGCAGGACACAACTACAAGAGGGACTCTACCTAAAAAATTCAAAAATTGTGACCTGGTTGTTTGTACCCTCACAATAATGCGAAATAAAATAAATAAAGACAGAGGCACTACTAAGAAGCTAATCAGAATCTCTGAGCCTATGGATAGGGCTTTTTGACTTCTAAGCTCACTGTATATTCTCTGTCTGATTGTTTCCTTGGGTAACCATGAGTGCCAATGTACAGATGTAACAAAAACTACCAATTTCTGCCATCCCTGAATATCCACTCTGTCATGGTGACCCTTTACATGTCAACTTGGCAAGGCTATGTTTGGTTGAACAATAGTCTACATGTTACTGGGAAGGTATTTTGTGGATATGATTGACATTCACAATCAATTTGCTTTAAATGTAACAGATTTCTCTCCATAATAAGATGAAACTCATCCAATCAGTTGAAGACCTTAAAAGCAAAAACTAGGGGCACCCAGTATCTACATAGTCTTCTATGATCTCACTTCTCACTTTCCTGGAGAAGAATTTCTTTAAGACCATAACATGGGGGCTGGGTGAGATGGCTTATGCCTGTAATCCTAGCACTCTAGAAGGCCGAGGTGGGTAGACTTCCTGAGCTCACAGGTTCAAGACCAGCCTGAGCCAGAGAAAAACATTGTTTCTAAAAAAAAAAAAAAAAAAAGCCAGGCATTGTGGTAAGCGCCTATAGTCTCAGCTACTTGGGAGGCTAGAGTAAGAGAATTGCTTGAGCCAAAGAGTTTGAGGTTGCTGTGGGCTAGGACACCATGGGACTCTACCAAGGATGACAAAGTGAGAATCTGTCTCAAAAGGAAAAAAGACCATAACATGGAAATCTTGCCTGAGTTTCCAGCCTCCTGGGCTGGCCCACAAATTTCAGGCTCTATTGGTTCTGTTTCTGGAGAATTCCTAATACATTCCTTTGCAATATGACTTTGCTAGTCTATTAGTCAAGAGCTGGAACCTATTTCCTATCTCTTGAACCTAGATCCCATGCTAATGATGGGACATTAGCAAACGTGATGTAAGCAAGGGTAGGAAAAACAATGTGACCTGGGAACTGTCCCTTCCTGCAGCTGGAGATCTTTTTGCCACCACTAAAGCCTCAGTTAACCTGATAGGTGATGAAGGACATGTGGCTGTTGTTCCAACTGACTTCAAGTGAAACCAGCAGAAATGACAGGAAGGCTATCATGGAATACCAAAGCCCAAAAGAACTCACTGGCCTAGAACAGAAAACCCACTCAGCCAAACTGCAAAGCTGTGATTAATAAGTGCTCTGTCTTAATCTACCAAACATTGAGATGTTTTGTCACACAGCAAAAGCTAACTGATACATTTGTTACCATTAAGTCTTTCTTTTTAACCACTTTTCCCCAGAGAAAAATATGCTAATATCCTACTCCTTATGCTTGGCTGCCAGCCTTCTGAGATCTGAGGAAAAGGCTAAGGCTTCACATTTGGTATGTAAATATTCGCATATTCCCCTGAACAAGTTAGGGCCAACCATGAAGTATTAGGGGAACACAGTATCTACATAGTCTTCTATGATCCTACTTCTGACATTAAGTGAAAATTTGGGGAGGTACCCTCAGGATCAATAATTTGCCTGAAAGGCTGAAAATCATTACACCCATGGTTGTGGTAGGAATTCTGAATACTGAATACTTTCCTCTTACAGGGAAAGTATACAAGTTAAAATCAGCCCAGGGAAAGGACACCTGAGGTGGAGTCCAAGCATAGAGGTTTCCCTCACAGGAGTCTTAGACAGTGCTAACTCCACCTCTACTGGCGTCAGTGTGTGACATCATGCACAGAGCATTTTCCAACCAGGGTTTGGTGTCCAGAGCTTTTATTGGGGCTTGACCACATACTGCCCACATGGCTGCCCTTTAGTGTCCAGCACATCCTAGAGGTTGGGCTAACATCTTTGGTCTCCAATTCTTGAGATACTGGACCCGACACAGTGTGGCCTAAAGCCCCCATTGTTAGGCTTTCCAATGGCCAAAGTCCTCAAGCAAACAAAGATACCCTTATTAGTTAGGAAATTCCAGGGGCCTAGAGTCACCTCCCAGGAGCCAAGAGCAAGGGCTTGGCCTCTTTTTGGATAAGATCAATTCTTTGCTTCACAGACCACTCTCTAACATCTGACCAAGGCTTTCTTATAGCAAAATAATCATTATTTGGGATCTGTATTTAGTATAGTATTTATTAGACAGTAACAGTAAAATAAATAAACCCATTCTATAAAATCAGTAATGACCAACACAAGATTTCTACCCCTCAGTCCCTCTTCCCATCTCTTGCAAATCTTAGTTATCTATTCCTTCCCTTCGGTAGAACACAAGGTTACTGGCTCTAGCTTGGACAAGCCTGAATCCAAGCTTAGCTACACCTCAGGATACATCCCACTATTCTATTGCTTTCATTTTGGTTACTACTAAATAATAACCAAGGGATTGGTACTAGCTTGTTTCTTGTTATTTTTCATTTCTTTATGTATCCAGTGCCAACTCCTCAGAATTTGGGATCCATCATTTCTAAATTCTGTTACTGAAAGTTTGGTACTCATTCTTGTGGCTGAATGAAGAATGAGGACAAGTGGGTTGAGGAGAAGGAAAGAGAAGGTATTAATTTGCCAGCAAATGAAAAGGATGGAAGTCTCATGTCTTAAAGTATCACCATCCTACCCATAAGGAGAAACTCAGAAATTTTAAAGTTAGTTTTCAGCTTTGGGCAATTGCTGTTCAACTATAACATCTCCAGTGAAGAGTCTTGTGATCTCTGCCTGGACAATTCTGTAGAGACATCTCCTGTTGTACAAAGGACAGACACTCCCTTGCTACTATGATCACTGGCTTTAGGCAGACTTTTTTTTTGAGACAGAGTCTCACTATGTTGCCCTCTGTAGAGTGCTGTGGTGTCACAGCTCACAGCAACCTCAAGCTCTTGGACTTAAGCAATTCTCTTGCCGTAACCTTCCAAGTAGCTGGGACTACAGGTGCCCACTACAAAGCCTGGCTATTTTCTTGTTGCAGTTGTCATTGTTTTTTATCAGGCCCAGGCCAAGATCGAACCCACCTGCCTTGGTATATGTGGCTGGCGCCCTAACCACTGAGCTTCAGGCACTGAGCCAGGAATGCAGACTCTAATGACCCAAAAGACAGGAGAGGGGAGTTAAAGAAACAACTTATAGTACATTTTGCCCTTTTTCAGCCTCTGATTCTGTTACATATTTCCTGTGTCAGTTGTGCCTTTCTAAATCTATGCCAGGAGGGGTGACATAATCATTGATGAATTGGGCGATGTTTTAGATGGAAGGTTTATACTTATTTATGTCATTGCAAAACTTTGGCAGAAAATGCAATAGATTACTAGGCAAAAAAGGGCATAAGCAAGAATAATGTTGATTGATGGCTCTTCAGGGTCCACCTTCTGGGCCTACAGCAAGGAGTTCCTCAGCTGCCACTTGCCCCTGGGCTGCCTCACCACTGCCTGGCACCCCCAGCCTGGCTCATGAAGTGTCATGTGCAGCTAGTGTTGGGCACTGGGCTGGCAGCCAAGGGAGAGACCCCAGGCTGCTTCTGTCCATGCAGCTTGGTGGAGATGGCACTCCTGTGCCAATTAAAAGGCCTACTAATTGAGTCAGTCCCCACTGTTCATTGTACCTGGGACTTCTGGGGGAGATATTTGGATTGGAGCCACTAGTGAAGCATGGAGTCCTGGGCCTCCTCCTTCCTCATCTAACTCCTCAATCCAAAATACTATGTGCTCTTCTAGGGGTGTCTTATTACCTGGAGCCCTTTGCAATTTGGGCCAGTATTCTTTCCAATGTCCTTCCTTTTTACAAAAGTACACTAATTGTACTCCAGCCAGGGATGAATTCTTCCACTCTTTCCTTTTGATTGTCTTGAAGGACTCTTGGTTGGCACTGCTAACAGAACACACATCGGTTTCAGTTTCTGTTCTTTCCTACCACTATGTGCATTAGAAGTGGTATCAGTAAGCTATGAAGGGTTCATGCCAGTTGCCCATTCCACATCCTACAGCTTCCTCTGTGTATCTGGAGCACTTTGCCCTATAAAAGTCATATTAATCATGCACATATTTTCAGCAGCCCCCAGATCTGCATCTGTATATTTCCAGTATTCCTGATTGATACATTCCAAAATTCAAAGGAATCTTCATTAGCTTTTTATTATAATTATTTGTCCTCATTTAAACTCTATCTCAGCACTAGAGAGGCCTGCCTGAATATACTTTTAGTATTGATTTATTCTCACAACATTTATACTAGTGTTAGTATCCTAATTTGTGTAAATCCAATAATACCCTGCCAGCTGTCCTAGCACATTCAAGCCCCCTCTGTGATATTGCCATAATGGAAATTGCCCTGCCCCATGGGTGCCCTCTGGCCAAATTTTATTCCCTGCTAGGTCTTAGAAGAAAAGACCATTCCCACTCCTGAGTCATAACCTCGTGGGTGAGGGACAGAAGAATTGGTCCCAGTCACTCCCTCCCTTGCTTCTTTCAAGGTGCCAAGATGGTGGCAGCAGCAATGGCAATTGTCTCAGACCTGGTTCTGTGCAGGGCTGCTTCCTAGGTCAGCCTCGGGGCTCTGGCAGAGCAAAAGCTCCTCCCATTAGTGCATTCCATGACCACTACATTGGGGACCAAGGTGGATCTAGCAGTACAAGCTTAAGCACCCCCAAACCTATGGTGCCTTCTCCAGTGGGTGGGGAGCTGATGGCAGGGGAGTGGATCCATGAGATCCAACCTGGTTGATCCCTCCCCAATTTTATCATATGACCTTTTACCTCCTTTATTATGTAATTATATGAAAGATTGTACATATGGAATCTGTACCTGAACTTTGATAAAGTGATTCCATCTTTAAGACAGCATACTAATTTAAGATTACATTCAATGGCCTCTTCTCCTCACAGTCCAGCATGTACACTGGACTGCAATAGCACCATTCTCTTTTAAACATAGATTTACAGCTGTAAGTTGGCCGGTCAGCCAAAATTCTCCACAAGGGGCTTTCAGATGGAATAGGAATGGGGCCTCCCATGTTGACAAACAACTACAATGAACACAAATAGATAATACAGAGAATTCCCAAGGCAAACCGTCTCACATGCCAAGGCCTTACCAAACAAATGAGGACCTCACAGACAAGAATCAAGTTCTCACACAAGAACCAACATTTCCTAATCCCCAAGGGAATGAATTTCCCAAGTTCCTTGGTTCACTCAACCACGACTTCTACCCCTAAAGGGCACTTACAGAGGAATGCCTTGCCACAAGCTGGAAAGGTGTCAAGGTATTGGTGTGCACACTGGGGAACTTAGGAAAAATGGCCAAGGTGTCACCACACTTCCCAAATCCATTTTGCTGTCCTCAAAAAAGTTCAGGTTGGAGGTATGTCTAATTTGGAGAGAGAGAAACTAGAGTTCCCCAGAGATAAATAGCCTCCAGCACCTGCTGGGAAAGTTCCTCATTCTCTCAACTCCCAAAGATAGCCCTCCTGCAAGTGAATACCTGTGGCTTGCCCCAGGGCTTCTCCCCACCTCTTTCAGCCTCAGTGGCAGTTGCAGTCACTGGGTCACCAAAGAGCCCAACCAGGAACACCAAATTCTATTAAAGAAAGTTTTATACTTGTCTTTGTGGCTGAACAAAGAAGGAAGACAAAAGTGGTTTAAGGAGAAGGAAAGAGAAGGTTATTAATTTGCTGGCAAATGAGGAGGATGTCAGATTCATGACTTAAAGAACCAGCATCCTCTCCAAGAGCAGAAATGCAGAGCTTTTAAAGTGAGTTTTCATGACTAGGCATGGTGGCTCATGCCTGTAATCCTAGCATTCTCAGAGACTGAGGCGGGTTGATTGCCTGAGCTCAGGAGTTCGAGACCAGCTTGAGCCAGAGTGAGACCCCATCTCTAAAAAAAACCCCAAAAAATGTCAGGCATTGTGGTGGGTGCCTATAGTCCCAGCTACTTGGGAGACTGAGGCAAGAGAATTCCTAGAGCCTGAGAGTTAGAGGTTGCTGTAAGCTATGATGGCACTCTACCAAGGATGACAAGGTGAGACTGTCATAAATAAATAAATAAATAAATAAATAAAGTTTTCAGCTTTGGGGTATTGCTGTTTAACTATAGCATCTTCAATGAAGCTGATCTTGTGACCTCTGCCTACACAGTTCCATCAAGCCATCTCCTACAGTACAAATAACAAAGGACACTGCTCTACTTCTCTAATCACCAGCTTCAGGAAGGAATTCAGGTTTTAATTCTCAAAAAGTGTGTGTGGTAGGAGGGCATTAAAGAGACAACTTGTAATACATTTTGCCCTTTTTCAGAGTCTTCTGTTACATAGCTATCTCTTCAGGGCCAATAAAACATGAAGGCCACCCCTGACACACAATGGAAACAACCTCAACCCATAATAAAGGATATTCCATCTCTACCAGCACTGAATGACAGGGTGTGTCTGTCTGAACAGGAAGGAGCACATGCTCACAACTGCTGATTTCTCACCCACTAACTTAGCTTCACCAAACATTGGTCAGGCTCATGAATTTTGGCTTCCCCCAAGCACTCAGGTATACACTGTCCCCCTAATAAATCAGTCTCAGAATCTGCTGACTACAGAAAAATATTTCCTGTTGACCTGATTTTGCTTACCCCCACCCATTTACTCTCCTCTCCAATAAAGTTCCTCTGCGGCCTGGGCACCTGTCCCAATTAAAGACAAGCCTTTGATTGTAGATGCTTGCAGATCAGTAAGACCAGAGCATTCACCTTATTGCAATGGCCTTTTTGATTAGTTCTGCCGTATGTGTAGATTTGTTTTTATTTGACCATAGGTGCACACATGAGGGTGTTACATCAGTTCCCTTACCAGGGCCCCGTGTACATGTAATGACATACAACATGATGCTCTTGTTTCCCCTCTGCCAGGCAGCAGGTGACTGCATTTGCGGGGGCTGTAATTACCAACCATGGTGGGGAGGCAGCAGCGGCCCTGGTGCATGGGTGTGGGCGGGAGCCTGTGCAAGGACATGGTCTCTTTCAAAACCGCCATATTGCCCACCCCAGCTTCCCTGCCCCCTCTCCTGACACACAATGGAGTCAGAGCCCTCATGATGGCCAGCTCCTTCCACTGCTGCCCAGGCTCCTGTCTGCCCTTCCCTGCCCATTCCCTGCTGTGGTCAGTGGCATGCAGTTAGAGGGGTGCAGGGGGTCTGTGCCAGGAGACACTGATTCCTGAAGGCAGCCAAGGGTGGGGTCCACCTGTCCTCAGTCCTGCCAGGACCCATCCATGAGCTGGGATGGAGCCACACTCAGCCCTGGCTGAGGTAACAGAACCTCCCTCAGCCTTCGCAACACCACCCCTTCCCCAGAAGGGAATCTGCTGTGCCCCCTCCTCTTCCCATGTCCTCCCAGCCTTC
>CAUYRH010068060.1:0-15089 GCA_963574655.1 Perodicticus potto
CCCTAGCAGTGCTGATGCTGTGACGGATGCAGAAACCGGCTTGAAAAAGAACCAACCACCTGTGCGGAAAACACTGGCGCCTTGCTGTCTGCTCCTCGTGCACATCTGACTGATCAATAACCTGTCAGTCTCCAAGGCCCGAGTCTTCATTGGATAACTGATGAAGACCCACCCCCCCCAAAAATCCCATATAAACCCACAGAGCAGAAAGCTCAGGAGAGACTTCGGTAGGACGGCGGAGTGAGAAGAGCTCAGAAGCAGACATCGGAGAGGGAACAGGAAGAGCTGCCTGTTTCCCTCAGAAGCAGACCTCGCTCCGCCAGACCTCTGCTAGACCTCAGAAAGGGAGCAGGAAGAGCTGCCTGCTCCCTTCCAGAAACAGACCTCGGCTAGACCTCGGCTAGACCTCGGAGAGGGAACAGGAAGAGCTGCCTGTTTCCCTCCAGAGGCAAGGGAGTTTGTTCCCCTCCTGGGTTCTCTTGCCTGGAGGTTTAGTTCTTCCTTTACTTATAATTCTTTCCTATAAATAAAATCCTGACCTACCACTATTCTTCTTTCCTGTAAATAAATCCTGACCTACCACTACTCTTGTGGTCCTTCGATTCCTTCTTCAAATCGCCTGAGACCAAGAACCTGAAATTCCGGCATCAAAAGTATGGGGTAGAAAAAGTGGGGAGTATAATGTGCTCACACAGTCTCAGATTACATGGTACTTACAGTTGGAAAATGCCTTTACAACGAAGAAAGCTAATGGATCCCCATTGCTAACCAACTGATAAAATTTAACATTTAAAAAAGTCAGATAATCCAGTACCATGGTCCTGCTAATGTGGTGCTCTGAGCAATGATAAAATCTCTTCAGAAAAATAGTTAAATCAAATTTTACCATGAAGAAACAATCCAACAAATTTACTGGTTTAGACTCTTCAAAAATGTTGCCTTCATGAAAGATCACAGGTACAGAGCTCGGGGCACTGGCCTGGATTAGGGAGCATGACATACATGTATGATACAATAATGTATGATACTGAGTTCCTTAATGTTGAATAGAAATAGGAGATAGAGATAGAGATAGAGAGAGAGAGAGAGAAGGAAAGAAAGAAAGAAAGAAAAGAAAGAGAGAGAAAGAGAGAGAGAAAGAAAGAGAGTCAATTAGGTAAATTTAAGAAAGAATTGCATAGTAGGCAATAATCTTGTATCAATGTTAAATTTCCCAAGTGTGACAATTACATGTGATTATGTAGAAGAACGTCCTTATTCCTGAGAGAGACATGTTGAAGAATTTATGAGTAAAGGGAAATTATTCGTTACTCTTGACTCATACATACACATCTATACCTGTGTCTATTTACCTAGCCATCTATCTATCTAGAATGTGGCAACTGAAAAATAAAAAACTTTGCACATAAAAGATACAGCTTTATAAGTAGGCCAGTTATTTAACCCAACGGGCATAATTATTCTTCGGAAAAATCATGTGAAGTTTATAAGAAATACCGAGTAAAAATAATCCTTCAATCTCACCTTCGGATGCAAAATGGAGCAAACTTAACCCATTCACGCTCCTTGCAGGATCAGCTGTAGTCATCGACCCACAGTCAGCCGATTCTCTAACAGGTAATAATTAATTTCATTCCTCTAGACATGGCAGGAGGAATGCTTGTTTCATAGTGTTGAACAAAAACAATGTTGGCTGCCTAACGGGAAAATACAGAAGCCTCGAGGACTGAAGAAGGATTCCGTGTTATACTTTATTTTGTAATGTTTGTCTTTTAAAATCAGCTTTGATCTTCCTCAGGAGGATTCTCCACTTCACATCTAGAGATTTTTTGACATATGCAACTTAGTAGCAGAGTGAGCTTGGGTGCCTCTCTGCGCATCAGTTTTCTCATCTGAAAAACAAAAATGGAAAATGTAACCTGCCTTCTCAGGGCGTTAAGGGTAAGTGAATGAACAGCAGAGAAGCACGAAGAGCAATGCCTAGCACCTCATAAGCACTTTAGAGATTTTAGCTGATGTTCTTGTTGTTGCTGTTCATGGCTTCAAGGCTGGACGTGTTCTTAGTCACCAACTGTGTTCATACAAAACATTTTTACTGTGTCAAAACCTCTACTTCAATGAAATGTGCAGCTTTTCTCTTTTCTGTATGAGACTAAGCTCCGTGCAGTTTTGTTTTGGGTTGTTTTATTTTGTTTTACAGTTCTCCCAAGCTCCATTAGAAATGACCCATTTGGGTAAATAATTTCAAAACTTGAATTAGCTATAACTTGGTTTCATGGAATTTTGGGCGACTTCTCCCATTAATAAACCCTTCACACACCTTCCCTGTCACTCACACTCTGGTTCCCTGATCCACGGTCCAACTTGTCATCGCTTAAGTAGCCCCTTTTCTTTTGTCCTTTAATAACTGGATACATTGCTTCACTCTAACATTTTGAAATGTACATTTAGAAATGTACATTCCTCGTAACAAAATGTAACATTTTGAAATGTACATTTAGAAATGTACATTCTATATATGTTATTCTCATGAGAGTGAGCTCAAGCTTCGGTCTCCTCAGGCAGGTATCACTTCAATGAATTTTCAATCCACATACAAGTGTGGAGCCTTCACAATACCACGTTTAGCTACAATAGTTCCAAATAGTGTTTGTCAAGCTATAATAAAAAATATACAATATGTAAACATACTGATTTTTGTCCACATTAGACATCACGCTCTTACTGTGTGAAACCAGCCTTATGAATGGGATTTTATTCATTTTCCACATATATCTGGTTTTACATTTTATATGTATAATTCAAAGAGGTTTTCTTCTTAAACCATTAATTTTCAATACTCCTAAAAACATTAGAAGACAACCGGAGTAGTTATAAAGTCAGATTATTTTTGCTTTTTTGGAGATGAACATCTGTGGATTAAATGATTAAGCAGTCACTATGTTTCACTGTTTTGTCTGTGTTTCAAAAACCCGCTTATGTGGATTAGAAGGATCTTCCTACATAAAAAAGTAGGTCATGACTGAGTGAGGAGCGTGGGTCATCTCTCTAACAGAGTGTACAACGGCAGCATGCAATTCACTAAGAAAAAAGAAGATATAAACTACAGGATTTATACGTTTAAATGATACTTTAGATTGGTTAAATTATCAGGACATTTTACTAAATGCCTGTTTTTATCTGTTGTTTTTAAGTTTCGGGAAAAATGCTATTTAAATCTTTCTCATCAAGTTACTCAGGACAAGAGGAAATAATTATGTCCAATTATATTCAATTTAGAGCTTTGGGATGAGTTTACATATGCTTAATAAATGAAATGGTTATGTTTATTTTCACTTAATCAATGGCAAACTAACCATTCCTTCCTGCATGCTTAAAACGTAATTGATAAGATTTCCCTGTGCTGTAATCTTTCTTTCTTGTAAAATTTGTTTTCCCAGGAACCTTAATCTTAAATCCTCCAAAGTATCATTCATTTAGCTATTTGACACAAAGTGTGACATCACATAACTACGTCTACAATCCCTCCTCATTTTGGAGACTCTCTGTCCACTAACCAAGGATGCCAACATTTTCCTCTCTCTTTTTTTTTTTTTTTTGGCAGTTTTTTGGCCAGGGCTGGGTTTGCACCTGCCAGCTCCAGCATATGGGGCCAGCGCTCTACTCCTTACTGCCACACTTACAGTCACTTGCCCACACGTTGTCTGAAACTATGCTTTACCATTCTGAGTGGTGGCACCTTCACCCCCACCCAGAGTCACTGCAGGTGCTACTGCTGTGCAGAAGATACTGTGATGTGCTGTCTGGATCTCCCCAGCATCTGGGAATGCTCCCAATAGATGCCATCTGGGAATGCTCCCAGCTGATGCCATCAGCTATCATCTTTGTGAATTGCCTAGGCTGCCACGTCACCTGTCTAGGGCAACCCAAATGCAATGGTTCATCAATATAAGGGTATGAACCAGGCTTCTTTCATCCAAAGTTGGGACAACTTGGAAGGGCCATTCCAGCTTGAGAGCTCCCTAGGGATCCGTTGAAACTTTCATTAGGACTTCACTACTGCCTGCATTCTCCCTTTGCCCCCTTCTGCTTCCTTCCTTTCCCTCCCACAGTTGCTCCTCTCAAGGGCATTTCTTAATAAACTTCCTACCGGCTAATCTCCCCCTCCAAGTCCACTTCCTGGAAAATTCAACTTACAGCAGTCCATGATAGCAAAGATCTTCAAAGTTAAGATCTATTTTTTCCTACTTATGGTACAATTTTAAAATCTCTTGCTCTACAGACATTCATTCCCCTGTGGCAGAGATAACGTCACCTTTAATTTGAACTTGAACTTGCCTTGAATTTCTGCAATGAAATCTTAAAATAATCTCTTTCTGGGCAGCCTAAAAGGTTGGTGGTAACATTGCCTTCAAGCTTTGGACTAAAATGCATTAAAAGGCAGCTTTATTAAGTGATATAAAATCTCTGCAACTTACCCCAAAGCAAAATTCCCAGTACCACATTCAGCCCATTAAGTGAGCAGTGATTTTATAAGGAGAGTCAGTTTCTGGCCAGTGTGAAGAATAGATGAGTATTCCTTTTTATACATGGTAGGAAGGATTCCACATCCAGGAATCCTCAGTAGTCTCAGTAGTCGCCATGACTGTAAACACCTGTGGGACGAATTTGTTCCTGTCTTCCCAACCTCATCACCTACATAGAGCTCAAACTCATTGAATATCCAAGTCAATTCTATTCAAGATTGTCCATTAACAGAAGGGTGAATACCGCCCATGCATCTGTCTGGGGCTTGTTTTGCTTCCCCAAAACTTAGTACAGTATTTGTTGCAGTTCAGGTAAGCTTTAGGTGCTTGTACCCACTGTGACCACAGGCCTAAGAACAAGAAGGTATTTTAAAATATCAAATTTTGTTATCCCTCTTCCCTATGACTCTGCCCAGGGCTTTATAAATCTCCTTCCCCAGAGCCTGGACACTATCATTCCAAGGTATCTCCCAGATTCTGAAAATTGTCACAGGCTAGAAATGTTTTCTGCTGCCCTCAGCTGTCCATGGGCCTTGATGCTGACTGGAAATAGCTTGAGTTTGCTGTAGTTGGGCATTGTGGGTTGCACACCACACTTGAGGCTATCGCCCAGAAACCCAGCTTAGACCCTATGGCAGACCTCGCATCATCCTGACTTCCTCTCTGTTGCTGAGATTGAGCCTATGTTGCAATTATTCCCTCCCTCCCTTCGCTGTCTTCCCTTCTTACATCCCTTTGTCCTTCCTTCTTACCATCAACATTTGGAGGACATCTGTTTGGGGGGTCTGTGGAAGAAATAACTGCTCCTAAGCAATGCTGTCCTCTGTATGTGAGCTCAATGATTTGCTTCGTAAATGAGCTCTTGGCTCCTGACGTCCTCTTAGACTGTTTGCTGCTGGTCTGGTCTCCCCATCGGTATGGTTGCTAAATATGTCTCGGTCTGTGCTTGTCCTGACCAGAGTTTTCTGGCTGGTGTCTGCTCTCAGCCATTCAGAGTTATCTGGAAGTCAGCAGGGACAGCCTTAGAACTCTTCCCCATTTCTTCATTCCATCACCCGTATGTACAAGCCACACACCTCCTCTTTATAAGAGCCTACTACAGTTCCATCTAAGGTGCCAGCTTAGGGATTTTCTCCTCCTATCATTTATCTATGTATTTACTGACCAACTCAGAGTTCAAGTCTCTTCTTGATCCCATCTCTGTCTTTCTGCAAAAAGAAAAGTTTGGTTTTGCTTTAATTAAAAAGGTAGTATTTTGGTGAAATTGAAAATTAAGAAGGTAAAAGCACTATAAATAAATTTTACTAAGATTTTCTTCCATATTTTTTCTTGTATGAGTGCAATACACACACACACACACACACACACATTCTCCATCACACACAAACACATTGTATAGAACAGATAACGTATTGAGCAGCTATAGGCCAGGATTTGTATTACGTATTTTACATACATTTGATCCCCATAACCCTATGAGCTCATATGGAGAATATTGTTTTGATTTTTTTTTCTGCAGGCATCACACCTCCTTTTTACTTGTACCTGCCTCATGATTCCACCTAGGGTCCGAGGTCTAAGTGAGGCAGCCAGTCTAGGAGCTCTGCCTTCTTCTCTCAAAGGGTTAGACACAAATCCCAAGATAGGCCAATCGGATGATCTCCCCAGAAATTTTATCTTGAACAGAATGAGAGAGCTATTTTATCTTACTCATCTGGGTGGTATGTCCTGAAAAGACTTCCTATAGTCTTTGCTATCTTGATCCAACTAGCTATTCTGGAACCTTTCCTTTTCTATGATGGGTTCTTCAGCTCTTCTTCTGAATATGTGAACCTTCTCATATCCGTAGAACAACTTTTTTAAAAAAAGTCATCCAGATTTTGTTTCTCCTATTTACCACCCCCAAGTTCCTACCCAACACAGAAATACACAGAAATATGATAGCATTAGTCTAGTTGACAGAAGTCAATGGCACTGAGGCTTAAGGAAATTGAATAACTTGCCCAAGATCATGCAGGCGATAAGAAGTGGGATCAGGATTCCATAATACCAACCTCTGTGCTTAACTTTAACCAACTCTATGTCAATCTCTCTCTGTATAGAGAGATAGGAGATATGGATGTGTGTGTACATTCTTATATATATTTTCCCATAGTTGAGATGCTACGACATTCACAATTCTAATCCTTTTTAGCGTTTAGTCCTTTTATTTGCTAATAATAAGATCACTGAAGAAAATTTCAAAATCACTGTAAAGTACAAGAAGTTAAACCTCACCCATTGTTCCAGCATCTAGACACCACCATCAAATTAACATTTTAGTGTACAATCTTTTCCTCTCTCTATGTATGTACAGTATATATTCACATACCCATGCACACCCACATTTATGTATCTGTTGAGACCCATGCTCTATGTGCAGATTTTTATCATCACTTTTCTCTCTTAACATTATTTTTAAAGCATTTCCCTGAATAATTAAACTTCTTTCAAAATACTTTAATGTCTATATTTCATTATGTGAATATACCTTAATACATTTAATCACTCTTCTTTCAGACATTTAATAGCTATATCTTTTCTTTTTTTGCATTGATAAATAGCACTGCAATCAACAGCTTTGTTGGTATATGACTGTTTTCTTACAATAGATTCTGAAAGTAAAATTATTGTCTTAAAGGCTTTGAAAATTTTAAAGTCTCTTGATATATATTGTCAAAAAATTTCAGAAATATTACATGAATGTCTAAATTCCAACTAGTGTTGAAAAACTAGTTTCATTCAACTCTCCAAACATGGATGTCGACTTCTAAAAGAATTAATGCCAATAGGAAATGATAGTCCACGTTGTGTTTGGCATGTCTCCTAATGTCTCTTTTCCTGATTATAAAGCAATACAAGCCAATTGTAGAAAGACAAAAAAAAAAATAACAGAAAATAATCACTTGTTATCAATATCTAGGCTTAACAGCAATTTGATTATTCTTTTTCTTCTTGGTGTGTACATGTTAAAATACATAAATAATATCTATAATGTTGAGGTCATATAGTGATACTGTTACTGAAACATTGTCACTTTACTGAGTTGTCAAATATTCTCTGAAGCATTATTGTTATTAGTTGCTGAATAACTATATGATGGATCTGCTGTAGTGTATTTCACCTTCTTGCTTACTGGACATGTATTCATCAACTACACAATTGATAAATACATCTTCATCGCAATACATACCACTGTTCAAAGCTTTTGCATTTTTGATGATTTCAGTAGAAGTTAAGACCAGAAGTGGAATTGTTCATTTAAATGATATGGGTATTTTAAAGTTTCCTGATAAATATTTGTCAAGTTTTTTCCAAAATGCTTATTCCAATTATGCATTAAAGTACATTTCAATCTTCTCGACATTTTTAATTATTCCTTTTTAGTGATTGGTGTTTTGTGTTGTTCTAACTTTTTATATTTGTTTAAAATATTTGTGTTTCTTGTATCTGAACTCGCTTATCATACCTGTCACACATTTTCCCATCGGCTCTAGCATCACAAAATGAATTGGGCATGTTTTCCTGAGGATTTACCCTCTACAGAGCCCAGAAACATAACTCAGTTGCCCCCAAGTCACTCTCATTAAACATTTTGAGCAATTAATTCATCGCTGGCTTTCAGTGATAAATTTATCATGTTTCTCAGTCTCTGTGGTTACAGTATGCTATATTTGCAAAGTTTAAAATTTGCAGTTAATATTACATTTGCAATGTACTTTTATATCTTAATTACATTGATTGTAGAGATGTGCAAGTTGGGGTCCGTTGGAGAACCAGTGGGAAATAAAAGATCCAGACCAGGTCTTCAATTTCCAAGTCTTGTAGTTTTCATTAAGACACTTTATGGGTGGCACCTGTGACTCAAAGAAGTAGGGTGCCAGCCCTATATGCTGGAGGTGGCAGGTTCAAACCCAGCCCTGGCCAAAAACTGCAAAAAAAAAAAAAAAAAAAAAAGACATTTTTAGCTGTATTCCTGGTGTCTGCAATATAAAGTGACTCCAGAGGTGTTAAGAAAAGTCTGAAATAATGTCCAGGGATCCAATAGCAAATGCCTGTACTGTATTTTTAGCATGAGACTGACATCCCTTTGGGAGCCTTTAATTGCAGTTGTCCATCAGTTTTGATTTTTCAATGTCTAAATATAAAAACGCAGCAATACTTAAAAAACCAGCTGCATTTTTGCTCAGAACATGAATTGCTG
Source organism: Perodicticus potto (assembly GCA_963574655.1). Lineage (NCBI taxonomy): Eukaryota > Metazoa > Chordata > Mammalia > Primates > Lorisidae > Perodicticus > Perodicticus potto. The sequence continues at coordinate 8,770 of CAUYRH010068060.1, forward strand.
AGTTTCTGAATGACAAAAGTTAACAAGACTCAGAATATTTTCGCCTCTTTCAATGACCTAAGCCAGATATTAGTACCTTGGAGACCTTTCAATTTTGTGCCCTGTCCCTCTTCCCAACATCTCCAGAAAAGGCAGTTTTTCTACTGCCAAAGGAAAATGGGGACATTGATATCTTCCGAGTTTTTTTTTTTGAAAACAAACACATCATTTCATTTTTCATTTTGCTACCCGAAATGGCTTCCCCTTTTGCCCCATTTAAAGTAAAATTGCCCATCATCTGTGATCCGTGAGAGCTTATTTGATTCGAAGAGAATTAAGGTATTTTCTTTTCCTCAGAACACAAGTTTCTTTGCGAGGTCTGCAAATTCCAACGCCTCTTTACGTTGAGCGTCTAGGAGAAAAATCAGCTTTTCCTCGAGTGGTTTTAATTCATGGGTACGATCTCTTTCTGAAGACAATGTGGAAGCAGAACGTGGGTCTCCACAGGTGTAGCCAGGAGGCGGGAAGACTCCGAGCCAGGCAACAATCCTGCCGCCCCTTCTGCCCTTACTCGCTCTTGGGCTGTGGGAAGCTTCAACCTTGGCAATCCCCGCCGCGCAAGCGCGCTCGCCTTCCCGGCGCACCCTCCCACCGGCTCCCTCACTGCACCTGCCAGGTCATAAACCCACCCTCGCCCTCTCCCGGAGGAGCAGGCTTGTCTCACCTTGATTGGTCGGAGCCCACGAGGGCTCGTCCAATCAGTCATCGCTCCTGCGCAACCTACTCCCGCTCTTCCCGCCCGCGCCCCGCCCAGCCCGCCCCTTCATTACCTAGCTTCTTTGTGACTGGTGCGCGCCCAGATCACTCAGCGGGGCGAGGTGTGCAGGAGCGGGAAGGAGGGGCAGGAGGCGGGGCGAGAAGAGAGGAAGGCGGGGAGAGGAGGGGATGGGAGGGAAGGGAGGAGGCGGAGCTCAGGTGCCGCGCAGCCGAGTCCGGCTCCGACGGGGGAGGGGGCAAACGCGGGAGGGAGGCGGGGGCGTGTGGGGAGGGGGTGACGCCGGCGACGTCGGCTGCGCGAGGTTCCGCGCGTGAGCGGCGCCGGCGCTGGGCCTGGCCACCGAGCTCTCCCCCCGCGCTAGCAGGTCTCGACGCCGCTCCCGGAGGAGCGCGGGCAGGACGGAGGTGTCGGTGTCAGCGGTGTAGTCGACGGCTGCTCCGGCCATGGAGGAGACGCAGCCGCTGCCACAGCCTGAGCTGTCACTGTGCGACAGCCTCATGATCTGGGTGAGTGCGAGGGGCGCGGGGCCTCGCTGCTGTCCAGGTGAGCCCGACGAGGGCCTGGGGCCACCTGCGCAGGGTGCCTGGGCGCCCTGCCCGCTGGGCCGCGCGTCGCCCTTGACCGCGAGGGTGCCACCTGCGGGTGGTGCGCGGGCAGGTGTGTGTTTGCGTGTGTGTGGGGGGGTGACGGTGGAGGATTGGTCCTACCCAGTAGGATCCACCGGTCGGTGTCCCTGTGAGATGTGGCAGGAGCCAAGTGCCCATACCCTTTTCTCCCCTCCTGCCCCATTTTCTCCGCTTCTAAGGCGCTCCAAGCCCTGGACTTTGTGGACTGCGTACTCTGTTGCCATCTGTCCTGTTGGGAGTGAAGATCCTACCCCAAACCTAGCCCTCCACCTCCCACCCCTTTGCTTTACTTGCACACGGGTGGCCAGGAGGTGGCTGGCTGTTTGGGTTCCCGGATCAGTGCAACTCGGAGACATCCAGTTTTGTAGATGTTTCCACACACCTCCTGTGTGGAGAGAGAGATTTGTTGGGAGCCAGAGCCTGTTTTTCTCTTCTTCCTCGCTGCCTTCATCCCCACCACATTATATTCTTTAAAGAAAAAGACTTGGCATTTTCATTTATGCTTTATTTACATTTAGGATATCTATTAATTTGTGATGGGTTTTAGACAAGGAGGTCTAGTCCCCGGATTTTTCAGTCTTCCAGTCAGCTAAATGACATTGTGCCTTTGGAGTTGCTTAGGCATCAGAAAGCTGGCATTCAGGTGTGGTTCCTAACCTCTTTTGGGCAAGGGTGGCCCTTGATGGTGCACAAAGTGCTGCGGATGCTTATCCCCAAACCGGTTGTTTAATTGGGTGTAGGGGAGTGTGCAGAAGAGAATGTAAACAGACTGATCAGGAGGCTTAATCAGTTGATGATACTCCCTAGAAACCTCCTAATGCATCTAATTCCAAAGAATGAGAAATCTGGAAGGCTTATTGAAATAGCCATAATTTAAAGCAGCGGTTTGCACTTTGAAAATAACTTTTGCTTCAGTTGGAATGCAGATATCTAGGGTTTTTGAGTTAAAAGCAATTAGCTAATTGTTCAGCTGTGTTTTTGTTTGAACTAGGTATTTGGGTGTGGATGCTGTATTTAAGACAGTCATGAAACAAGGCAACATTTAATGATTTGTTTTGTTAAAACAAGTGATTAAATTAAGGGGTGTCTCATAATCTGTTACACTGTTGTTCCAAACATCTTCTGACTGAAGCGTAAACTTACTCTTTATGATGTCATTGACTTATATATGAGTTGGTGGAGCACTGGATTGTCTTGGGTGATAGTGCAGTGTTTTAAATACTATCTAACTATTAAAATACAATTTATTGATTTACAACAGTGCTGAAGAAGACAGTGGGGTGGAGGGCAGAGTTGTGTGTAATTATAGTGGAAAGCGATTTTTTTAAAAATCTACAAAAATATTATAAACCAAATGATACTGACTCGTAGATGACAAGGTAAAATTGGTTGTTGGCTTCTCCAGCCATTTCTAGTAAACTCTTTATATGCTTCTCTTTACTATGTTGCCTGATATTCTGTGCCTCTGAAATTGTCCTTTTAAAATCACTAATCATATACATTTGTAAAATGTTAATAATACAAATTTTAAGTCACATATTAAAGTTAATGTGTATGTTGGAAAGTTTGAAAAGTAGGAACCACAGCTTGTTTTTCTTTTGAAGATGCTCTAATCCCTTTTCTCTGTATGTCCACACAATTTTAAGGTCTTTCCTATTTTATATTTTACATATTCTATGGATTTATCATGTCCTCTCAGCCTATATCATGCTAACTACTTGTCAGCTATCTATTTCTGTCAGTAGGACCATTGCAGGAGCTTTTTAACTGCCCCCCCCACCCCAGCTCAAGCATAAAGCAACCTTGTGTCACTCTGCTGCTCTCCAAAGCAGACTTAAGATGCCATTCTCTTCCTTATAGTAATCTTCCTTCATTCAGAGCAATGGTTCTCAAAAATTGATGTGCATTAGTATCACTTGGGGATTTTCCTACGTGTCTGGAGATTCTGGTATTGGTTCTAGACCTGACACTTTGACAAACCCTGCCTCAGAGCTGATGTGCCAGCCCCTGTTGTAAGTACATTTGCTGTTTCACTTAACAAGCCCAGCACTCTTGTGAGGTAGGAGTCTTCTCACTTTTTCCCATTATATAGATGACGCCATTAACAATAACATACACCCAAATTTCTTGTCACAGCCCTTTATACCCCAGCCTGTCTGTCCACCTCCCTTGGTGGCACCCTCCACCATCATTCTTTGCACTGCAAATCTGGGGTTACTGAACCCCACATTCCCTAAAAATACCATCTCATGTATCTATACTGTTGCATCTCTATTTCCTGAAGCTTTCTTCCCCTGGTTCTTTCCTTTATTTAAAAAACATGCTGCTCATCCCTCAAGATCTTCTATGCAGGAGTCATCTCCAAGAATTCTCTCCTAAACACAAACCCTAATTAAATTAGTTGCCTCCGATTTTTTTTTTTTTCCAGTACATTTTGGGCACACTACAATCATGTGTCTTGTCTGGAAATGATCTGTGTCTTTTTCTTCTCTCAACTCTTGATTGAAGATACTCTCAACTCTTGATTGAAGATACTCTGAGGGTAGAAACCTGGTGATTTTCTTTTGGAACCCCATCCTATACCACAGGGCCCCACATAGTATAGAAGCTCAGTAAGGATCTCGGTGTACTTTGAAAGCAACTATGGCTCGAATTAGTTTGCCTATGGCATTCTCCTATGTTGTATTAGATAATAGAGACAAATTTATAGGATCTCAAAATACACAGAACCACTAAAAGTGAATTATGGTGGGAGAGAATTTTATTGGATTAAGGTAAGTGGTGAATAGTGAAGGAGATGAATATGTGTGGGAGGAAAAGAGCCACAGTATGTGGGATTTAATTTAAGATCCTTATGGGTTGAGATTAGATTTCTAGAAAGTATGTGATCCTATAATCTATTTTAGCTCTGTTGTAATTTGCTTTCTAAAAATTGTTCTTTCTTGCATCTGCTTCTTGAAAAGAGGTGCCATAGGCCGGGCACAGTGGCTTGTGCCTGTAATCCCATCACTCAGTTGGGCCGAGACAGGTGGATCGCTGGACTTTGGGAGGTTGAGACCAAACCGAGCAAGAGCAAGACCATGTCTTTACTGAAACAAGAAAAATTAGCCCGGCATTGTGACAGGCACCTGTAGTCCCAGCTACTAGGGGGGCTGAGACTAGAGGATTCCTGGAGCTGGAGTGTTTGAGGTTGCTGTGAGCGTTAATGACATCGTGGCACTCTACCTAGGGTGACACAGCAAGACTGTCTCAAAAAAAAGAAAGAAAATATAAGATGCCACTATATTTACCTGGCAAGGGAGATACCGTGATCACAAGGGTGGTTTTCTCACGGCAAGGCTGATCCCTTGAACTCTGGATGTGCTGACCCCTGCAGTTTCCCCAAGTATAGAAAACTTGGCTGCATAATTTATAGTAGGGGACTGTGTTTTTGCTTTTCCCTAAAAAATAAATGAAAGGTGCCACCATTCCACTTCTTTTTGTAATGCGTATGTGAATGTTTAATGATTAGAGATGTGACAAGTTAGTAATATCTAAAGCCAACTTCAGGTAGAAACAACCCGACATGATGAGTGGGCCTTACCTGTCATGTTATAAGGTAACTGTTAGATAGTTAGCAGAAATTTTGTCTCATTTCAGAGCTCGCAGATAAATCATAAGCCATTTTAGAAATAATATTTCTAGCCTTTATTTTCCCATTAGACGATATGAGGGAAATTTTAAGTTGTGAATGTTGGGTTATCTTACAGTTGCTTTTGTGCCGCTCTGCTAAAGACAGGGGAACACAGGATAGAGGTGTTCTTAGGATTCAGAATTTCTGCATTCCTTTCCTACGTGGCGTCAGTGTGTTTTTACTGTCCTAGGCATGATTATAGGAAATGTGAAGAGTTTCTTTTTCTAAAAATATTACACAATAATGCTATAGACATTTATGAATATCGTTTCATTTGTTTGGCGGTGTTTGCATTAAACAGAATGGCACCCTGTGGGTTTCAGAGGCAGTGAGGTCCTTTGCTTTATGTCATTTTAGCTGCAGACGTTTGAGACTGCCTCGCCCTGCCAAGATGTCAAACAGCTGACTAGTGGAGTCGCCATGGCACAAGTTCTTCATCAAATGTGAGTAGTATTCAAACTCTGCCTGAAAAGAATTGTAAACCCATTACTAAGGAAAAACATTTAGATTTGAATTGTCAAGGTCATTGCAATTGTATCCTATTCAATGGCATCTGCAGGTGTATGGTACAAGGCGTTGTTGTAACTGGGAAACAGAAAGTGTGCTGTTTGCCTGTTCCCAGAGATGCATCTTAATGATCAGGGGATTCTTATTTATTCAAGAGGTTTCACTTCAAACTTGTTCTGGGCATGCTCTCAGGATTATAACTAATGTAAAAGAAGCATGTTAAATGATCTAATTCAGCAGTTCTCAACCTGTGGGTACTGTATTACAGGGCCATGGCATTAGGAAGGTTGAGAACCACTGATTGCTTACGATGTTTCATTTGGTTGTACTAGAGATTATTTTAGAGATTATTGAAGCACCAAACACTGAATTTGGAAAAAAAAATTAAAGTATTATGTTTAAAATCTATTTCTGAATTAGTTATAGTAATAAATGAGTTCACCAATAGCGAACTGAGGAATGAGTGAAATTTGAAGTCACAGATGCTAGGCAACCTTAACTGATAAAGTGATTCTGTTTGAACTAAACCCATTTTATATAATCACATAATATCAAAAATTATCTTGGGTCCACACAGTAAATACACAAACACTAAAGAAAGCTGATTAGCAAAAAAAAAAAAAAAAAAAAAAAAAGGTGTTTGCAAAATTTTAATTATAAAGGACCCCCAAAATAAAAAAAAAAAGTGAACAAAAAAAAAGCATTTGGCCCAGGGCAAACAGAGTGTATGCCCCGAGATGCCGTATTACTATTACCA